>JALPQI010010024.1:0-42542 GCA_025490895.1 Thaumatotibia leucotreta | reverse complement strand
TTAATTCGATTTATTACTAACTTAAGATCTTGAACCGTGAGTTGACAAAATTTTTTTAGCTAAAATTATTGATAATTATCGTTAAAATATATATGCGAACGCGTTTCACGATATGTGTCAAAGATGAGAAATGCTATTGAAAGTCCTGTATTTGTTTACATTTTTTTCGTTTCCTACTAGCATTGTACCAAGGAGAAGTTTCATAAGTTGTGAAACTTGCATAGATAATGTTCTCAGCAATTGAAATTTTACAAACAATCTAACAACGCCAAAACCATTGTATATACATGCCTTTTAAGGTAAGTTTTATGCCTCGTTTACTCAATTGTGAAACACAATATTATTCATAACACTTTTTATGAGTTCTCGTGGATACATTCTCAATGAGAATTTACTCTTAAATACTCATGAAAATTCTCGAAAATTTCCGAGGATATTCAGCAACTTGCACATTGCTATTTCCTACTGGTACACGGAATAGTCATTGTTGTCTATGATATTTCTTTCAGCTTTCAGTTAGCTGGCAATAGAAATATGTATTGTATTTTCTAGTCAACAATCGCAAATTTTTCCGACAGAGTAAACGTTTTCATTTTGAGTTCATCACTTTCATTACCTCCACAAGTTACGATTACGACTGATACAGTGATAGCCACAAGTTTCGTCATTAAACTATGCCTTAAATAATGGGATCAATGACCTCTTAATTAACTGTAATGGGTAATTCTATCCATGGCGATAGTTTAATCTAGTTTATGGTTTTTTTTTGTGTATTCTTGTCTGGTTTGTGCTTGATTCTGATTATCGGATTATTTTGACAAAACATGCATGGAATGCTAGCAATCTTATGTTATGTTATTCGAAGACATTAATTTGTAAACAATTTTATAAGTTGTCTACGCTTAATACGCGTAGTTTTCACTCTCTGTCACTCTTTCATATTAGTGCGAAAAAGACAGTTAGCTCCTTTTCGCTTACGATTGACGATTAATCGTTAGCGATTGGCAACTTGTCTAAACACCCAGAAATCTAAAAACTACAAACTTTTTGGATAGATTTATTTAAAGTAAAGAGCGAATGCATTACGAAGTACAAATTGCAAAAAGGAGATTACTTTTTCTTAAAAGTATTTTGTCTTCACGTCACGTAGAGACCCAAGGACCTTAGCCACTATTCTTTGATATAGGTGCATGGTCCCGATGTATGCTTTGACTTACAAGAGGCAAGAAATGCAATAGCATTTCTCAGGTTCTACTCAGTTAATAGCCAGGTAAAGTTTTCAGAAGATATCAAGTATTTTTCGAGTAGTGGTTCATTTTTTGTCAGGTTGACAGTTCTAACTCTGAACTGTTTTCAGGGGATACATTAATACCAAAAAAAATATTTGACTTTAAACTATGACACCAATGCGTCAGCTATGCTATGCTCTTATTCACACATTCGACGCTGCGTTCGTCAACGAGCTCGACGTCGAGACAGCCTTGTCTAAAATCCCAGCTATTTTATTTGACATTAGGAATCGAGGCTGTGAGCGAGGTTGTGGGCGAGTTCGTCGCTGTTTTTCGTTAGAGAATAAGAAGTTGGTACATTAAACGTCAAACTCTCGACGTAGTGTAGTCCCAGCTCACGCCGCATTCGTCGCCGAGCACTAGTGTCGTTCAAAGTACATTAGTGAATACCATTTTTTGGCTCGATGCTGCCGCAGCGCTGACACAGCGCTGACAGTAAGGCAACCGCCTTAGTGAATAACACTGCAGGAAACTAACATTTAAAATATTAGATACAAATACACATATACAAATAAAATAAAATCATTATTTATATTTAGGCGTTGCAGAGAAATAATGATTATGTAAATAAATAAATATCTTGGGACTTACATACATCGACTTACGTAAGCTCAATTGAGCTTACCGTGGGACTAAGTCGATTTATGTATGATGTCCCAAGATATTTATTATTATTTATTTATTTATAAGTCTTTTGGGTAGGTTAGTAAACAGGCGTGCGGACCGCACTGTTAATTTGCCATAAGTCCACATAATAATCAAGATTATAATCATTTCCAAACTAAAGTTAATTATTGAGCAAGGGAGCTAGAGGTCGACCTACTTGCCAGCTTTGTAGGTCACAGTGGCCATTGTCCCCTATTGTAATGGCATAAGGCTTAAATTTATATTGAATTCGAAGCAGTTACGCCATTTTGTTTTAGAGCACCACTACGCAGTAGTATGAACGCAATTTCAATAAAAGTAATATAGTTATCCCCTTATTCTTATACTTTAAGAGCAAGCCGCTAAGTATTCTTTGGCCATGAATCAACGTCCTCGCAGAACAAGGTTTCTAAAGGTGCATTCAGACCAAACGAACATTCGCTATTCTAACCCCCCACTCTACGAAATTCGATCGTTACACAAAACGTGATTGGTTGATTTCGTAGAGTGGGGGATAGAACAGCGAATGCTCTTTTGGTCTGAATGCACCTTTATAATCGTGTTTTCGATATATATATTTTTCTGTTATACTTTGTATTACCTATCTAAGCAATAACGCCTGAGATGCCACCGGTGACCAGATGGGCACACTGCCCATTGGCAGCGATTTGGGAGAGATTTTTTATTTGTCATTTCTTTTTATTTAATTAATTATTGTTTTTTCTGTATGGATAGTTTTTATTCTTCTTTTTAACACTAATATTGATCCGTATATAAATTTGCATTATACCTATCTAAGCAATTGCAATTTATATGCGTTAATTCATTATTAGCGATTTTCAAATTAATACCGGACTTTTAATATGGCCCCCATAAAATTACATGCAATAGGTACCTATCTTAAAGTATACATTTTATTTTAATATGATCGAAGCTGCGCTATTTAACTACCGACACAGCATCGTAAGGAGTTATTTCTGTATTTTATTACGAAATAATCGAATGTGCTTTACTACTGCGCTAAAATAAACGTTTAAGTCTGTACAAAATGTAAAACCACATACGTCTTTCTGCAATTTCAGTGTAATGGAATGTATCAGACATTAGTCCAATTGCTGCTAAAGTAAATGTTTTATAGAACGATTTAATATATGCTTTTCTTCAGCTAAATACAGATTTATACTTTCTGTGGTGTCAGTTAATGGCTGTACTAATTTACGTTTATCTAGTCGACTTTAATGACCGTTCTTGCTAAATGTCTGCGGTTTATTTTTCTAAACTAACAGTTTTTGTATTGTAACAGTGAACTTTACCTTAATGTTATTAAGGTAGCTTTTTGCCTCTATGTATTATCATAATCAGATGGTGTCTGCAAAACTAAATTTGAACTGATTTACTTTTCGTGTCTTGTGATCTTAATTCATCCCAATAACTTAGTAAGTTATGAATATTACGACAATAAGCTCATAAAAGCAGTTTTACTCCTATTACAGGCAAATAAAGTTACAAAACATCCATTGACACAAAAGACGCTTACAAAAACAAAAACCAAAGTGCTCCAAATAAGTCTACATCAGAGTGCCTCTACCAACACTGCACCAAAGCAATTGTCCCTTTCACTTAAGAACCTCGCACAATGCGTCGGAAAGAGACGACTAGACGTCCGTTGTTGCGCTAACCACACGGCCGGATAATCACGGAAAGGTCCGGATTTAAATCATTTACACTTGTGGCGATACATGAAGATTGCCTCGGAGTTTAGTATTTATGGCTACCGTTAAAATTTCAATAAAACGGACGTGTAATTTCGATTGAGACAGCAAGTGATTCTGTACCTATATGAAAATGGGAGGGAGTAACTATGAATATGTGATAGGTGTCAGTGACATTCATTATTGTCTCTTAAAATGTTATTAAGAATGATTGCTTTATTTCCCTTAAGAACAGCAAAGTGTAAAAAAATATTGTTTGGACTCAATGTATTAATTTAGTTGTACCAATCTTGACTTTAGTTTCTTGTTTGTTGATTTTAAAACAAAACTTTATAATAAATGTGTTTCTTATAAAAGATACGTTCATACGAAGGTATCTCCATTAGGATTAGGACGCGTAAATAGCTGCACGTGATAAAATCAACTCGGCTAATAGCATTAAGTTATGAGCGAGATAATATTTCAATATTGTTAGTGAAACTATATATTTAAATATATTTGGGGAACTAGAGATAGACGAAGGGTGTTAACGGCTCTCCTGGGGATCACAGCTGTATACAATATATTATTGTTAACTTGAGAAGTATATTGACATTTCATTTGCCGGGAAATAAAATGGAGTAGACGGAGTTATTTCTAAACAAAGAAAATTCTGGGTTTGTGTAAAATACTCTCAATAAGTAATAAACGATAAAACTACAAAACAATGCAAAGTAGATATATTATATAATTTATACTTATGTAATATCGAACACCTTAGTTGCATTTTAGTAGGACGATCTATTACAATCAATATTCGTTGCTTTACCATATCTACTAAAAATCAATTTATGCAGCTTATTTACACGGGCCTTATATTTTTATTTTTCTTTCAGGTACACACGCCACTGTAATAGTATCATACCTGTAAGTAAATTTCGCTTAGCAAAGTTTACCTTTCGAAGAGACAGCGCAACTCAAATAAAATGCCTGTGTTTATTAACGCCGTATTTGTGTAACAACACTCCCTTACCAAGTCGGTTACGCGCTGCCATTTCGAATAAGGTATCTATTGAAGTCTTGTGCTACATACAGTATACGAGCTAAGGGTATGTAGATTGAGTTTATATTCCAAGCGTACGACGGAATATCGATATACGAGGTTGCGACAGTCCCGGACAATTTGCCGAGGGGGAGGCCACCCTAGTCGACGGGCGATCTAAACCGAATATCATTCATGCCGAGTTTGGCACTCTTTGACTGTAATTTGTGTAATTACTGTGTATTGTTTAGTTTCTTATGGTTTTGTGTCAAATTGCTGAAAGAAACAAACTTTTGTCGCTTGATCATTTGTCATTATTGAACCTACTTACGTTATTTCATTTGGCTAGGTGCTTTTGTATGGGTAATGAAAGAGGTTAAATTTTCATAAGCATTGAATGCAAGTTTTTGTAGGGATAAATAAAGAATTCAAAACTAAAAGACACTAGACTACACTTGAGATTCGAATTCGATTATTTTATGTATATGGATGGAAAAACCGTTTTGCCACATTTGAGTCGTCAAGCCTTCGAAGCTTTTTCCCAACACTGCGTGTTTTATGTAGGTACCAACTTAGATAATACTTACTCGAGTTGTTTCAAAATATATACATACCTATATTTAAATACCAAGACTGTTAATTACTATACGTAATTGTATAATTAATGTTTAACATATTTTCAATATTTTATAAACTACATATTCGAATATTTCAAATAAAAAATCAAATATTTGAATACCTGGAACTTTCGAATATTCGCCAACCAACTATAGTTATTTGTTGTACAAGGGAGGAAAGTGGTTGTTTAATCATCGTGCCAATATTGAGACCCGAGCTAGCGAGAGATTCCATAGTTGAACCACGAGCGAAGCGAGTGGTTTAAAAATGGAATCTCGAGCGTTGCGAGGGTTTCAAGGCACGATAATTAAACAAACTTTGCTCCCATGTGTAACACAACATTTTTCCCCACACTAAAGCGAGGAAGCAGCTACGAACGTGTAAAAAAAACAATCAATGCTACAAATCAGTCTTTATTAAATAACTTAAAGTTACCAAAAAATAGGCAGAACTCTTAATTTGGTAAATGACTAGGTCTATGTGACTAGATTTTTTTTATACTTACAATAAAACCTACCTACATTATGAAATAAAACTATGAAAACGGATAAACTCGCGTATATTAACTAATTTTAACTTCATTCCGACGTTTCGAACACTTTACAGGGTTCGTGGTCTGCGGATGACTGACAATGGAGGAAATTTGATAGATCTACCTCCATCAAAATAAGAAAGATAAGTACAAAACTACCCACCAAAGACAAATTACTAAACCACAGACAATAAATTTTAAGGGTGGATGTACATACAAAATTTGCAAATTAAGCTAGTTATTCATTACAAATATTTTCAGAATGAAGACAAGAGACAAAATAAATAATCTACGCCGGTTCTATCCCTACGCCACTGCCTGAGAAGTATTTCCTTCCTTTGTATGATTGTATTGTTAGGAAGGTATCCCAAAATTGGGACCGGCAAGAAACTCAGCGGGACAACTCTTTTCAAAAAACATTTGTAGTACATCTTAAAACCATCATGCATTAAACCAAAACATACAATTTTGATTAATAAGGAAATTTAAAATAAGTTTGAAAAAATGTTGCCAGTACTAAAAAGGGGGGGAATGGTCACCACCGCCAAATACATCAGCCTCACGGTTTATGTCTAGAATGTTTCTTTATGAGATGAACAACTGGATCCCAAGCTGGTGGTAGAGACAAGCTTCTTTCCATTCTATTAAAGTTTGGATATTTCATTATCTCAATAGCCTCACGCAACATTCTAGGAATGTTTCTCTTCTCCTTAACGAGAACCAAAGGCTTGTCAAACTTAATAGAATGATTCGGTCCATCACTGACATGCTCCCAAACCGCAGACTGTTGTCGACGGTGCTTGACATCGGCTATGTGTTCCTTCACCCTAGTAGTGATATTCCTCTTTGTCTGCCCAACATATGAAAGCCCACATTCACACATAACACATACCCGATGTCAAGCACCGTCGACAACAGTCTGCGGTTTGGGAGCATGTCAGTGATGGACCGAATCATTCTATTAAGTTTGACAAGCCTTTGGTTCTCGTTAAGGAGAAGAGAAACATTCCTAGAATGTTGCGTGAGGCTATTGAGATAATGAAATATCCAAACTTTAATAGAATGGAAAGAAGCTTGTCTCTACCACCAGCTTGGGATCCAGTTGTTCATCTCATAAAGAAACATTCTAGACATAAACCGTGAGGCTGATGTATTTGGCGGTGGTGACCATTCCCCCCCTTTTTAGTACTGGCAACATTTTTTCAAAATTATTTTAAATTTCCTTATTAATCAAAATTGTATGTTTTGGTTTAATGCATGATGGTTTTAAGATGTACTACAAATGTTTTTTGAAAAGAGTTGTCCCGCTGAGTTTCTTGCCGGTCCCAATTTTGGGATACCTTCCTAACAATACAATCATACAAAGGAAGGAAATACTTCTCAGGCAGTGGCGTAGGGATAGAACCGGCGTAGATTATTTATTTTGTCTCTTGTCTTCATTCTGAAAATATTTGTAATGAATAACTAGCTTAATTTGCAAATTTTGTATGTACATCCACCCTTAAAATTTATTGTCTGTGGTTTAGTAATTTTTCTTTGGTGGGTAGTTTTGTACTTATCTTTCTTATTTTGATGGAGGTAGATCTATCAAATTTCCTCCATTGTCAGTCATCCGCAAACCACGAACCCTGTAAAGTGTTCGAAACGTCGGAATGAAGTTAAAATTAGTTAATATACGCGAGTTTATCCGTTTTCATAGTTTTATTTCATGAGTAATCCTCGCGGTAACCGAAGAAAATATTATCTACCTACATTAATTAAATTGTCAATATTTCTATGATGTTTAAGTATAAAATCTGTATCCGGCAGCTAAAACATCAATAATTTAAAAAAATGTGTGAGGTAAACTTAAATTGCCTACTTTTTGGTAAGATATTACGTAGGAAACTTTCCTTACAAAACTGTACATTCGAGTATTTTTTTTATAAGTTGGCAACATTAACGTAAAAGACGTCAGTGTTAGCGGGTTGCGTTCTGAATGTAAAAGTATACTATCTGGTTTTTGTCCAATACGATAAGATTTTGCGATAGGTTTTTATGAAATACTAAAAATCTAATTTATTATCTTGAATAAATGAAATAATCTGGTGTATGATAAAATTTTTATGGTGTCCCTCGAAAAATAATCAGCGAATCACAGCCATACCAGCGTTTGACGTGCCATGGTTTTGAACGTTTCACGGTTCATCTGTCAATTTACTTCCTTCACAAGTGATTAAAATGCAACTTCCCTCACTGAAATTAGTGAGGGAAGTAGGTGTTTCCGAGCTAGTGTGGGGAAAACTAACTAACGCAACTAGATACAATTCATTACCTAGTGATGAAGTCGAAAAGTGAGCTAAGGAATACAATTTTTAAAGGGAAGTTTATGTTATTAAATTAATAAAAATAATCATGTGGCATAAGAAACACCAGCAGTATCACATAGTTTTACCGGAAAAAAAACAACTTAAGTCTAAGTTCCACAATAAAAGCTAGTTAAATATTGTCTCCGTAAATGCCCCCGTTTTTAATAAAACAATAATGCACACCCTATCCAGTTATTTCAATAAAATTCAACATAATTTCAATGTCACAGCCACAACTACCCACTGGCTATTTAGTATTCGTTGTACATTCAAAATCGAACCCTTCCGTTATAGAACAGGGTATATAATATGTAATAGGATAAAACCGGGGTTATTACAGCTACGCACCCTGCTTGGGAAGGGGCTCTTTTAATTCTAAAAGGTTAAAAAGCGAATTCCTGTTTCATCACCCAGTATGAAAGAAGAAAATTAGAGTAAACTACATTAAGTACATTGTGCTAGTAAAAAAACCTAAATAATACAATATCTTAACACTTAAAACTATGGAATATATCGATAATATCATCGTCATCATCAGCCTATGCCTCTCCTGGGCGTACGCCTGGGCGTAGGCCTCTCCTATTAACTATGCGTATATTAGACACATTAGGAGGTAAATGCCCATAATCGCCACGCTGGGCAAGCGAATTGGCGATGGCAGTAATTATGTCCACTATGATGACGCTGCTGCCCATCATCAATCTTTTATCAAATAATGGTCAGTGACACTTCAATCCCTTAGTCGACTCTTACGACACCCGTAGGAGGAGTTGGGGTGGTGACAAATTGTATTCTTATTGTCGTCACCACACGGCCGGTAAATGTGTAAAAGTACCAATTACTTAACACATTTTTAGGAGGATTTTTTTCGAGTTTACGGATTGTCTCCATACTCCATAGTGAAAGTTACTCATCGTGACCTACCTTGTATAGTACCCTTCTGCTCCACGACCCAGATGTCACCCTGTATAAACATAAGTAAGACCATAGTAAGACCCTTTTATACAAGGGCCAAAAGACGGTTTTACACAACAGTCAGTCTTACCTCAATTGACCTTGTACTTAGTTGATATTATAAGTCGGGGATCACCTTTTACTGGTAGATGTATCAATCGCCCGTGCTTAGCAAACAATGATAATACGACTTAACTCAAAAGGGCTTAAGTACCTACGAAAATCATCTAAATACGTCCTTTTAGAAAAGACGCGCATTTAACCTGCCTGCGAAGGGGAGCTTACAAAGGGCCTGTCGCGAATATCGAAAATGGTAAATGTCTGGCATTTGTCTCTCTCACTTATATTAAGTCGTAGTTGGAGTGATAGAGATAGATGCCCGATTACTAGGATTTTCGTCGTTCGGGGTAGACCTTCAGATCGCGACTAACCTTCCATCACGTTTCCTAATCAATTATGTTGTTAAAACGCGACCATGTCTGAACTGAATAAAGTTTGAAGTAGATGAAAATATTTAGAAAATACAAGCTTGCGGAGATTATAAAGCTCTGAGATGAGCAAGTAGCGAAGAAAAAAAATGTAACATCGATGAATATGTTTATTTTGCGTTAATTAGTTAGTAATAAATATCGACATTGTAAACTAAAAATATATGCGAATCTAATGAAGGCTTGAAGTTGGTGATAGACCAGAGGCCTATACCACAAAACTTTACAAGCGTAAAATTCTACAAAATTGTATAAATTCCCATACAAAAAGTTGACAATTTTGTAGAATTGTACGCTTGTAAAGTTTTATGGTATAGGGGCCAGGATTGTGTTCTGAAAGTGCTTGATTATGATTATTATGAAATGAAAAGTTTTTAGGTTTGGTTAATTTTTTTTTCGTTTTCTACTGGCGTAAGAAATACAATTTTTTAAGGAATTTTACTTAAGTTTAAAGAATGTTTATTACATATAAGAATTACATTCACTTACATGAGTATTTATCATATTATAAGCTTATCATATTTTAAATTGACATCTTGACAAGCACAATAGCGCGCGATTAGGTGTAATCATTCGTAAATAAGTAGGTACGTAAATGATAAAAAATACCAGTTAAAAATACTTCACGAGCGCCTAGTAGCTTATTACACTACTTGTAGGTAATACACGATTATATAGGTAGTTATAATATCGTGTTATGATTAGTTTTGCTAATCTATAGATACTTCCAATTAAATATTTTCTTTAAATTTGTGTCTAGACGATAATACTCGCATGTTTTGTAACGTTTATATTTAAAAGGGCTGATATTGTAGCTATTTTTGTAATGACTTGCTTTTTTATATTATGACGTTTTACGACATCACAATTGTTAGAATTAGATAAAAATAATCGAGGAAATAACCGTAAAACCTTCTGTTAAGATGGATTACGACTATTTTACATATATTTCTATAATATATTTGAAATCTGAATGTTTGTAGTATTTTCTATGAAATTATACTTCGTCATACTGTGTAAAGTGAAGTTGAAATGATTAGTTAGATTCCTATTTTATATGAAAGTCAACTAGGTACAGTTTAGTATATTTGGTACATTACAAAAATAATAATCACCAAATTAAAAATTTAAAAAACCGACTTCAACCGGTTTCTCCAAGATTCCCGACTTGTTTCCATCATTGGTTTCCTCAAATCCTACTTTCTGAATGCAAATTCTTGTAAATGAATGAAAATTACCAAAAGCGCCATACATGTACCTGTAACATTTGAAGAGATCCCTCGATTTCTCCAGGATCCCATCATCAGACCCCAACTTGGTGCCAATGGGACCATCTCGGGGTAATACACGTTCGATCACAAAAAGAAATTTTAGAATCGGTTCACTATTCTCGGAGATATCAGGTAACATACATACAACAAAAAAAAAAAAATTCAGTCGAATTGAGAACCACCTCCTTTTTTTGAAGTCGGTTAAAAAAATACATGGTTAAGGGCTAAAATAGAATACAAATTGTGGTATGAAAGTTAGTCATTCAAGTAAACTGTATGGTTTTGTAACACAAAAAGTATGACCAAAAATTTCAATAATGAGAGTCAGAACAGAAGTATGTCTACAGTTTTTTTTTATAATTTGGTTACTGAAAGTAACAAAATATGAAACACAATTAGTATTCAAATGACGGTCCTAATGCCTTACGATATCTATCAACGATGGAGCCAAACAGATACAAGTAGATAAACACGCTGCGCAGAAAATAACATCTACCCACAATATAAATACAATAATTTATATAATTGCGAAAACTATATAGCCCTAACTATCCCCAACAACATTTTTAGTGACTTTAGTGTTGTGTAGAGTAATTTTTGGAATTATAACTAAGGTGAGACTCAAACATATTTAAATATTTTAAATATTTATCACACGGGCCGGGGCCCTTATTACCTAGTGACATAGTGAGTGTTGTGTGCAACCCGCTTTTCGACAAAAGTGACAATGAGGGTAGTTTTCCTCCTTCGCCGCCCCCGCCGCCCGCCGCTCTAGCAGAGCGCAAGCCCGCAGTACACGTCGGGCTTTGGTCGCGGATACTCCATGATGAGGATCCTCTAAATGGATCCAAAATTCCAAACGTGTCGCACAATTAGCGACTTAAATTACATGAGGAACCCGTGTGATAAATATTAAAATTTGTGTAGAGTACTTATAGTCGCTATCAGATTAATTCTGAAGCAGCCAGGGTGCTCAGTCACAAATGGGCCAATCAACTTTTCGATCGGCACTATTTCGTCCCGTAACGCAGGTGACAATTTCATCAAGTTTGCTAGAAAAAATGCTTAAAAATTATACATGCTTTAGGCCTCACACAAGTTCACATCGATACATTTAGGTTCCAACTGTTTTTCATTGTAAATATGTGTATAGTTTTAATTGACGTACATTTGTAAGTTCATGAAAAGTAATGCAGTAGACAGAAAATATTTCTATCGAAAAGTTGATTGGCCCAAATATCTAAACGGACCTCTATCTCCAGTTCACGGTGTAAAGGTGCATTTAGACCAAACGAGCATTCGCTCATCCTATCACCCATTCTACGAAATCAACGGATTTCGACGAATCACATTTTTTTTGCCACTCAGCATATGCCGATAACGTTTTTGGCGCTGGTTTTCAGGGCAACCAGAAATATTATTTATGAATGAACACTAATATCCGTTGACATAAGTAAATTAGTAAATTAATTACAATTAGAGACACTGCGACTTAATATAGTGCGCATAGTAAACAGTGTGAGCAAATTCTTTAAGTGATCTTAAAATTATTAAAAAAAAGAACGTTTCGTGTAACGAACGAATTTCGTAGAATGGGGAATAGAATGAGCGAATGCTCGTTTGGTCTAAATGCGCCTTTAGAGTGCATGTTCAAATTTTTTTGACCACCATCGCTGCTTTGATATGTCTAATGGCAACTGTACGATTTGGGGATCCAAAGCCCTATTCGAGTGACATTCAGTCGATTAATTACATCTATTCTTTAGCCCCCTCTAGCGGCCAGTGGCTTAAAATGGCGTAACTAACACAAAGACAGCTGTCCACGTGAACAATTTCCGAGTTTAAAATGTATACGTTAAGATTCAAATTTGGAACATACTTTAAACGACATCTCACTTCTTCGTGAATCCTACCGCGAACGGCGAAAAGCGTAAATTCAAGGCATTATAGTCTCTGTTACTCCTATTGGGAATTCATTGGTATGACAGAAACGGATGCGCGAACTTTACGCTAACAATAAGCTATTTTCATTTTAGCCTGACAGTTTAGAGCGTAAATATTTCTCAAATAGGATTGTTTATTCTTATTACTAAGTTCAAATTAAATGTTGAGATTGAGGGTTTTTTATCATTTGGATTTTTTTATCTAAGTAATTACCTGTTTCTACTTAGACTATAGAACTCCATCAAGTACAAGTAGGTACCTACTTTTCTCATTGTTATAACATGCTATTACAGCATTTAGTTAAAGTGTCTCTACCTTCTGGACATAAATGAATAAGATGTGTTGACAAGGGTATTTCTAACCTATGTACAAAATTTCGTTTGAAACGCCACAGTAGTATTAACGGAAAAATTACTGATTTACGATTTAATATTTCAGAACAGCCTGTAGCGTAGTTTTCTCTTTCTGTCACTTTTTCTAGGATTCCGTGGTAAACTATAGACACTATAGTTATATACCCTTATAGTTTTTCGCTATGTCCGTCCATCCGTCACCACCGTTAATATTAGTGCAATTTGGTTTATGTGCCATATTAATAGTGCCGACGAAATAGTAGAATAAAAAAATAGCACATTTCGATGCAAGTGTAAAAAAAAAATGTTTTCGACAAGGGTGAAAGTTGGAGCCCCAGTGAAACGACAATCACCCGAGTTAAAAATAAGTTTTTACACGTGTATCGAAAATTTCGTGCGTAAATTTCTCTCTTTTGTTATGAAAAAAGTCGTTCGATACACGTGTAAAAACTTTTTTGCACTTGTATCGAAATGTACTATTTTTTGTATTAAATCCAACCAGTGTGTACCTATAGTATCGTTGAATAAGTCCTTTTTAAAGGAATAAGTGTCCCAAAAAAAATTCTTTAGGTAAATATTTTCGGAAAAAACCACTCCAGGAAACATATTTTTGTTCCCGTCCCCCCCCCCCGTCCTCTAACCGATCCGTGGGTCCGAACATAATTGTACCAGCCGTTTTTGAACAATAAAGGAAACCTACATTGGTTCAACACGGTCTTGGCCGATATGTATTAGTTGCGTTTCGTTTACGATTGAGCGTTCCATTAATTAAACCAACCAACATTTGTTAACTTTCCAATCCAATATTATTGAAAGATTTGTATCCAATTTTATTGCCTATCTCGGAATCTTAAAATTATAATGTCTGGGTGTATAAATATAATTAGATAATATATAATATTATTATGTAATATTATACATATTATATATAATATAATGATATTGTATGCTTTATCGATGTGTGTGCTCTTTCATTTTTTTAAACTTTCGCACCGAAAGCTCCGAACATTAGGTATATATTTATTATGTACAGTCGAAGACAAAATAAGGTGTTCAAAACTATGTCCCAGTGCACTCTAATTCTATGTAATAAGAACGTCGTAATATAATTATACCTAAGCAGATTCTTTCCATACTTATTTTTGCACTTGACTGTAACAATATTAAAGTCTTATTTTTATACAATTTTTTTTATGCGTATAAAGTGATTTTAGAAAACATTCCCTGCACATAAACATGTTTTTGTTTAGCTTTGACAAATCTACTCGTAATATAATGACGGTCATAGCGACCAGTCTCTTATCGTCACCGATAAGATAAGTTTATCGTGTTGGGTGTTAAATAAACTCCCGATATCAGTCGACAACTATCGAACACTTTTATGGCGATTATCTCAAAGATTTTACTACTATTGTCAGAAGGACCTTTAAAAACCTCAATAAAGTGACCCTACCCTAGTATCAGCCATGGAGATTTTTTCTTGTTTCATTCTAAACGGATTTATTTATTTTGACATATTTTTTTTAAGATTGCGGCGGCAATGTAATATCAAATCAGTAAATCAATCGATGCGATGCATTGCAGTTCGAGTCAGACCTCGCCGGAAGGCATGTCATAACAATCGTCTAAGCGCGGCGTAGTGTTCCGCCTGAATAACAAACACGACAGCTCAAAGTACAGTCGCCATCAGATATATCAGGGAAAAGGTGCTCAAAAATATCTGAACGCCATGGCGAAAGAGGATTTTTTTTTTTAAATACCACGTTGGTGGCAAACAAGCATACGGCCCGCCTGATGGAAAGCTGTCACCGTAGCCTATGGGCGCCTGCAACCCCAGGGGTATCACATGCGCGTTGCCGACCCAATAAGAACTTGTACACTTTTGAAGAACCCCATACTGTAGTCCAACGGGAAAACCTCGGCAGGGAGCTCATTCCACAGACGGACCGTCCGCGGGAGGAAGTTCCTCTGAAACCGCACGGTGCGCGACCATTTAGGTTGCAAGGTGTGAGGATGAGCGCCCAGTCGGTGGCGAGCGGTGCGATGATGAAAAGTGGGCGTTGGCATCATGTCGAACAGTTCTTCAGAGCACAACCCATTGTACAGACGAATTCGCTGGAATGCTCAGATATTTATGCGTACGCTGACCGCTCCAATATATCTGACGACTGAACTGAATATACAAACGATACTCCTGGAGTATGTGTGGCTGCTCCCACGTTTCCGCTACTGCAGCTGTGGCCAAGTCGCATCACACGAAGGTGGGACGGTCGTTGCACCGTCATTTGGGGACGGTGATGAGAGGCTGTTCTGACGACTGGTGACTGAGAGCTGCATTTAGACCAAACGAGCATTCGCTCATTCTATCCCTCACTCTACGAAATTCGTTTGTTACACAAAACGTGATTTGTCAGAATTCGTTGATTTCATAGAGTGGGGATAGAATGAGCGAATGCTCGTTTGGTCTAAATGCACCTCTACGTGTATTTAGAACGTAATCACTTATAGCTACGTTTTTAAGTGTCAAACGTCAAACGAAACCAATTATTACTTCTTTCTAAGATGATATTGTCGGTTTAGATTAGAGGCAGAACCAACTATTTCCTTCCAGTTGGATCTGAATGGCATAGAAAACTATTTGCTAAAGGATGTTTTACCGAATTAGCTGCTTCTGCCTCTAAGCCCACGATATCAAGGTGAAAAACATCACAATAAAAAATCACCAATTATCACCATAGGGGAGGGGGGTCATCGGACAAATCACGTGTAATTTTTTATTACTCTCGAATCTGCTGAACAGCATTGTAGCCAGTAAAACAAAAAAAAACTTTTTTATAAAACATTTTTGTAATACCAAGTTTTACAACATCGCGAACATTTACCTAGTAGTTGGTAAAAAAGTACGTAAATTCAAGTGTTATTAAAAGGACTACTTAAGTTGGCAAAAAATTACACGTCATATTGGTTAGGGGTGGGGGGTCCAGAAAATATCACCAAATATCACCATGTGGGATGGGGGGTCTAAAACAGGCCAAAATTGTATGACGTGATTAATGGACAAGCCCTTATATGCTACACCCACGGGCTGAGTTGGGGTGGTGACAAATGTATTCACACTATACTGCCGTCACCATAACGCCTTCATAACTTACAGCGTGTACAGAAAAGTATACCATAAAACTTACATTGATTTATTCAGAAAATTTGGAATAATTTTTCCCGTACATAACAATTGAGCACGCAACGTATTGCATCCACATTAATAATTAATGTGTATGCAATACGTATGTTAATTATTAACATACCCAAACGTCATATCATGTCAGTGTTACGTAAAACTAAGTTAACTAAGTTAGCTGCGCATGATGCAGCTTGGTCGGACTTCCAAAAAAAATTCACCTAAATAATTATAATAGTACTAGTTAACAATACCAATCCACGTGATTCTTATATTTAGATATTTTGGATAGTGTGACTGGTTATACACCGTGGGTGGGCTCTTATAATCCGAAAGATTTTAACCACACATTTTTGATGTCAAAACAAACAAAAAATAATTAACAAGCTTTGTCATTTAAAAAAATATATTTTTACTATTTTTTAATGTATTTTAACTTAAAATGTAAATATTATTCATAAAACTGGCACTTAAAATGAGTTTCAACGTTTTTTTACAAAAACCTATTTTTTTAAAGGTTATATTTCTCACTTTTTGACATCTATTACCTAATGAGGTTAGTGAGATAATTTTCCGTAATGGCTCCAACGCCATTAAAATACCTTTTTGTACTGTGTAACAATTAGAAAATATGTTTTTTTGTACAGATGGTGCCTTTTTTAGGCTCTAGTGCGAGAAGTGGGTCATTTTACGTTAGGTCCAAAACTTCGGAGGGCCATCTGTACTAAAAATCGTCGTAGGTACGAGACACGTGCAAAAACGAAATTTCATGTTTTTCTTACTTGTGTCGAAATGTACTATTGCACCAACTGTACTAAAAAAAAATTTCATTTTCCTAGACTATGAATTCAAAATTAATTGATAAATTTTATGGTCTGGGCGGCAGGAGGTTAAAACATAGTCCCACAAAATTCCAAGGAATAATTAAAAACCCGAAAACATTGCAAAATATAATTTGCGTATAAGCTTTCGTCTAACTGCCATTGTCCACCCACAGAGTAAGCACAGTTTTTATGTGAGTCATTAAACCTGACGATATGTAACGGTGCGGTCTGGCGCGGTCACCCGTGACTACCGTGAGCTAGCTGTCTTGCTCATTCACTGGACCTTACTTTTCAGTCTTGACAGTATTACCTTTTTTTTATAACCTCGTTGATGACAAACAAGCACACGGCCCGCCTGTTGGAAAGTGGTCACCGTAGCCTATAGACGCCTGCAACTCCAGGGGTGTCACATTGTCGACCCATAAGAACTTGTATACTGCTTTTTTGAATGCTGTAGTCCTTCGGGAAAACCTCGGCAAGGAGCTCATTCCACAGACGGATCATAAGGGAGGAAATTCCTTTGAAACCGCACGGTGCGCGACCATTTATGCCGCGGCCACGACATTGGTCTAAGGCGACCGGCTTATCGGAAAACCATACGTGCGAGAGAGAGTAGGTACCCATATCGGCATCCCGCTCCAACTCATGGATTCGCTCGCCGCTGTTCGCCTTAGACCAATGTCGTAGCCGGGCCTTTAGTTTGCAAGGCGGGCGGATGAGCAGTCAATGAAAATTGGACGTTTGCATCATGTCGAATCTTCAGAGCACAACCCATTGTACAAGCGATAGAACACACATAAGGAGATTACCCATCGCCATACAACATAATGTGATCATGCAAAGGCCGCCGCTTTGATTGTGCGCATTTCGTTCCAAATGACGCTGAAATGCACGCCATAAGAAGTAGTCTATACGACAATAATTATTATGTAGATGTTATTATTACGTATCGTGTAAATATGAGGAGAAGTGCACATGACCTTCTGTACTTCGGCAGTGATAGTTTTGTCTTAGTGATAGAGCGTCTGGAAATATTCTATTAGTCCATGGTCACGAATATTGCGGGCTCGAAACCACATTGTGGCAGATGGCTATCCATATACTCTTTGGGGTTATTGAACTCCTAGCCCATTTGACTTTTTTTGAGACCCTGCCGTTTAATAATGCCTAGGAGGTAAGGTGTATTTTAGCCATTTCAAGTTGTACATTAATAATCATGATTGCCTCCTACGTCTATATAGATTTTTGGTTACGAAAATTAGGGAGTACGAAAGCCTAAAAGGGCTGTTCTCGAAAAGTTCATACAAAATGAAGAAAAGGCTGCATAATTTTCCTATTTTGTTACCATTCTTGTTTAGCTTTCGCTTTACCTATCAATACTTTTGTCTAATTTTTGGTATAATTGGGCGAATCAACTTTTCGATCGACATATCTTCTGTCTCCTGCGTTACTTTTCATGAACTTACAAATGTACACTTACACACACACACACACACTTACAACTAATACTATACACATATTTACAATGAAACACCGTTGGAACTTGGAACCTAAATGTATCGATGTGAACTTGTGTTTGGCCTAACGCATGCACAATTTATAAGCATTTTTTCTAGCAAACTTGATGAAATTGTCACCTGCGTTACTGGACAAAATAGTGTCGACAAATCGAAAAGTCGATTGGCCCAATTAAGAAAGTCCACAATCTACAAAACCTAATTGTAAACAACAATGAATAATTTAATACTGTCATCATCAAAAAATGTCGGTACCTAGCAAAAATATTGTATTGTTATGTATTGTAATATTGTATTGTATTGTATATTGTTGGCACAAGCTTTTTGAGAAAAGCTCATAAACGGAATACTAAATCTTTACTTCCTTACTTCATCCGCACTCCTGTATTTATGAATCGTGATAATCATGATACCTACAGGTGCAATTTATTATCTTACCACAGAACAGAGGTATAGTTCTGTTCCAGCTGTAACAAAATACTTAGGTACCTACAAAACAAAAACGAAAAACAATATGTAGGTATTTTTCTTTTTTTTTTGCAAGCGGTATCCTATTAAAAAAATGTAATCAGGTAGGCAAAGTCCATTTCAAATACGAACGCCCGATTCCAATTGAAAAAGTCATTAGGCGTCAACAATAGGATCAGTGATAGCAAAAAATACCTTACCAGACCCTTTTGTGGCGTGATATTTTATGCATACATCGGTGAACGACACGTGCCAATTTGTAGTGGACCAATTCAATGAAAAAAGAGTCGAGTGGCATTGGGCCTTCGTATTTGAAATGGACTATACTCGTAGTTGGCTTTTGTACCTGTGACATAGATATGCGTCCGACTCGCACTTACCCAATTTTTTTTCCATTTTGCTGGTAGGTACCTGAAAATCACTACAAGTAATCAATGTTTATTAGTACGTTCGTAATCTTCTAAGAGTACGTGCTTCAAATTTAACGAAGCTATCAAACTGTTGCCTTGACTTTCGAGTAATTCGACTAATTATAAATAATCACTATCGCAGAAGTCTTTACTTTTAAACTATTAAAACCTGTACAAAGTCCTTCTATGCACGACCCACTCCAAAATATGTGAAGTTGGGAACATAGGTATGACATACATAGGTGCCCAAAACAAGGGTCGCGTGTCGCATTTTATCCCTTTAACAGGCAAGACTCGAAAAACTCGTGGGTTTAACTAAGCCTCAACGCCATTAAAAAGATAGTGCTATAATATGATGGTCGTTTTTGAAACCCTTGAGTTTTTCGTGTCCTATAAAAGGTTAAAAAGTTAAAATTTTGCTGTTTGTCTCTCTTTCTAGCCAATACGTGCGTGCGTTAGAGAGACAAACAGCAAAATTGTAAAATGTAGCTTTATAAAACGCAACCCAGCCATTTTTATTAGTTCCTTTCTGTTTTGACTGTGGCTACTCTCTGGCCGAACGATTCGTAAGTTTGACTTTAAGAGAAAATTGAAGCTGGCCTACTAGGGTAAGTTCTCCAGTGAATGAACAAATCCAGTGAACGAACAAAATACAAGTTTTTTTCGTAAAATAAGCTTTCTGTACATTTCTACTACGCGTTATATTTTTTTTTCGGATAAGAATATTATTTGGCAAGTTCTGGTAGCACTTACATCAACTCGTATGCATCAGTGTCCAAGTGGCGATGATCTAAAGTGGGCACGTTGCGCCGGTTCGTTTTTTATATGGAGGTGTTATAAGGATTGAGGTAAGCTTACGTTGTGTTTAATGTGTTATTGTGTGCGTTTCGTGCATCTTCCAGGTACAGTGCGTGTTTTTTTGAAACCGGAAGGTTATGATTATGCTATTAAAGTAGTTTAATGTGATTTCGTTTTAAATAGTGGCTTTTAATCCAGTGTTCTATAACTAGAACTCAAAATGGCTTAAACCTAGTGAACGAACGGGAGAGTTCATTCACTGGAACGACTACCGCAAACACTGTTAGTTCATTAGTTGGATTGCGAAAACCAGTGAATGAACTAAATAATTTATTTGGTATTTTGTCTGGTTTTAAGATATGGAAAGGTTAAAAAAATCGTGTAAGAAATTCCAATATGACCAAAAATCTCTCGACAAACCTCTAAAAGCTGTTGCAACTAGTGAACTATCAAGTGCCTGTTTTAATATCTCAAAATCAACGCTATTTAAATCGCCGAAATTTTCCAAATTCATGCCACTGAAGAAACAAACATAGACAAATCTTTGGTTAATCAAAAGTATTCAAGTAGGACTTCATATGCAGAATGAGCCCAGTTTACTTTTTAACGAAAGCGACATATAAGGTCACTCTTCAATGGTCACTGAAGAGTTAATTGAACCTTCCCAGAATACGCATAAATGTGGAACTGTAATTGATGTCGTTTAGTTATGTTTATAGTTATTATGTCTCATTAAAGTTCAAATTAAATTATCGAATATTACTAGCACTACCAATTAAAAATAGAGTACTTTTTGCATTCTAATTCATTATTTTTAGGTAGTTCATTCATTGGTTTCATTTGTTCATTTACTAGAATTTTGTGTTCATTCACTGGTGATTTTCCATTTTATCCCCTACAGTTAGCTATAATTTAAAACTGTGCAGCACCAATGCAAAATAAAATTGATTTTAGAAAACTACAATAGTGGATTACTCTATAAGAACATTCATATTTAAACTTCATTATTGCTCCCAGCCACAAAAAATAAATAAAGTTGAAAATTTCCTTAAGTGTTCATTCACTGGAGCACTTACCCTACCGCGAAAATCGAAGTTCGTAAATTTCGAGGATTGTTCTCTGTCACTCCAACGAAGGCGGCATTAGAGTGAGAGAGACAAATTCTCAAAATTTACTAATTTCGGAGGTTTTTCTGTCACTGTAATGAGAAAGACGCTTTTTTGCTTGATAAGATAAGTTAGGAGACGTTTATGAAGACGGGGTTAGAATGTATTGATTTAAATTTTCACGATTATCACTCATATTTTAAAGACAAACGGGTCTTAATCGCGTCAACTTACGTTTAATTATATCCTGACGTTTCGGGCATGACGTTACACCAGTGGTCGCAGGCAGACTGGCGAGAGAATGTATCAACATTTCTCTCAAGGAATCTCGTCCCCGTGGAATCCCGTGATTTACAAATGTAAGTACGTGGTGAAACATCCATTTTTAAGCCATTGGATGTGGTGAGTGTTGTGTGTAGGCCTAGTGACAACCCTAGCCTAGAAGTGAATAATCAAGATCAAGTGCGGGTAGTTCGAAAAACCCGCGCAGCTCGAAGGTGTTGATACATTCTCTCGCCAGTCTGCCAACGACCACTGGTGTAACGTCATGCCCGAAACGTCAGGATATAATTAAACGTAAGTTTACGCGATTAAGACCCGTTTGTCTTTAAAATATAAGGGGTTAGAATGTAAAGATGCATGCAGACTAAAAGAGCATTTGCTGTTCTATCCCCCACTCTACGAAATCAACGAATCACGTTTCGTGTCTTTCTTTCTTTTGGTCTGCATGCATCTTAAGACAGAACATTATCTTCGCGTTTTTTTATGGCCTGGGTGAAAATTCTTTTCGTTGTCTTATTTTGTGTCCCTAAAAAACATGACGCAGTGGTGATTTTTTTATGAGATGATGTTTTGTTTTCAATTTCTGATGTATGGATTAAAATCTAGTGTGAAAAATAAATACAAGTGCACCGGATTTTTTAATTTACGAGTACTGAGTCGAAACAGCAACTAAAAGCGTGACAGAGTGGTATGAAACAAGACAACGAAAATAATTTTGACCCCCCTACCTTACTATTTTGGTTACACGCTGTGTTACTGTTATTGTTTTACACACTGTTCTTCGTCATATTGAGCATAAAGTCCACAAATATATTTTAGTCGTATTATGAAAAGGGAACAAAAGATCTACCGAAACCAGTTTTGGGTTCTTTTTATAATAGGTCCCATTCCCATCAATATGAATGTCCTTAAAGCGGTTCAATCCGTTCTGAAATAGTTTTATATTTCTTCTAACCAGTATTAGACATGGATTCTAGTAATTAGACCCCTTGAGTGTCTCATCTATCATCTGATGTTAAATGCCTGTCAAAATAAACCGATAGAATAATGAGGGATCTATGCATTTTCACTTCTAGGGACAACCAATTAGCTTAACTCTCACAAAAAAAGTGAACTTCGATGTCAGCTTTGTAACGACAACTAAGCATTACGCGTTTATGCAATATAAAAATAATAATAAATTGGATTTACGTAAATATTTCATGCTTAATTGTCGTTACAAAGCTGACATCGAAGTTAACTTTTTTGTGAGAAAGCTAATTGGGTGTCCCTAGAAGTGATGCCCATATCATTTTCTTCGTTGAATAATTCACTAAGGTCAATGCGGGTAAGACCGTCTATCAGGAAAGTCCGTCTACCAACTGAGGCCCTACCGAAACCACCGGCATATTTTATTTGTAAGAAAAGTCCATTGTTGAGTTAGGGGTGGACATGACAGACCCTACCGCAAACCACGAACGAAGTGTTGGCTCTCTCTTGCTCTTGTGAATTCGTAGGTAAGTGTGACAGGGAGGCAACATTTCGTTTGTGGTTCGCGGTAGGGTCTCTCATGTCCACCCCTAACTCAACAATATGGACTTTTCTTACAAATAAAATATGCCAGACTTACCCACACTGAACTTATTGTGATTTAAGTTAGAAATATAAAAGATCTATTTTTTTTATTGTTGGTATTAAATATGCTCCAATGTAACTTCATTTTTATAGACGTTGCGAATGTACATTGTTTACATAGTTATACAGGGTGTAAGTCTAATACGGGCGAAACTCTTAACGGGTGTTATTTTAGGACATAACAAGTTCATGTAGATATCTTCTACTCAAAATAGAGCAACAAATTTTTCCATACAAAATAATTAGACGCGCAATGTAGAGCAACACACTCACGTTAAACGCTCGTTGACAGCTAATTTCAAAAGCAGATGACATAACCGCCGTATATCACTAATAAAATAACAAATGTTCGAACCTACATTGTTGCTCCGAAAATCTTTAAAAAAATCTGTGTGGTCATAATTAAGTGTATCATAAAAAAATCCTCGTGATCCATTATTACAATGATGAATTCCATGCCTGGCTTAATTTATCGCCCGTATTAGATTTACACACGGTATAAACAAACAAATTAAAGAAATATCTACTAATTTATCGTTTCCATGGTTTTGGATAATCTATTAGGAGCTAAGAGTTTATTAAATTTTATATTACATGAATATATAGAATCTATAGTATTTTTACGAACTCTTTCAAAGAGTAGAAGAAAGAGAGTACTGTGAACCACAATCGACGCGTTCCATCCCTGTCATACTTGTATACTCATCTACAAGTGCAACAGAGACGCAACGCGGTCTTGGTTCGTGGCAGGCCTTTTTACAAACGGAGCGGTGATCACTTAGCGCACTTAACTCACGCAAGCGCGCCGCTACCCACCTGTCAATATACTCGTAACAGCATCACTGACTATTAATGAACCTTATGTCGAAGCCATAAGGTCCACTAAAAGTCAGTTAACAGTGTGGGCGAATGTACGGTAAGCAACACTTACACTATAATGCTAGTGATATTTTTGAACGTTAACCTGGTTACAACAGGGTCTTTTTTAGAATGTTTTCTTGAGTTCACGATATGGGTTATTGGTTTGGTGCGTGCGTGAAAATATTTTGATACGGAATGTTTTAGTACGATTTTAAGTGGCTTCATTGTGGTACAGGGAATTTTTTGAAGTAAAAGTTGTTTGAGCTGCATTCTTTTTGAAGGAGTCTGTAGATATTAATTGCTCGTTAGGATATAAAATCCAATTTATCCCATATTGTCCTCTGTTACATAATGCGATGGATATTGATGATATAAAACTATGGGGATTATATCGCATATTTTAATTACATCCCGACGTTTCGAACCCTTAACAGCGTTCGGGGTCCACGGGTGATATAAGGTCAATGCGAGTAAGACCGTCTATCAGGAAAGTCCGTCTACCAAAGGATTTAATTGATCTAATTGAACAGTTTAAGACGCATATGACGGACTTTCCTTCAAAATAAAATATGTCGGACTTAAAAGCACTGACCTTATGGCTTTATTAAATGACGTTTGCGTAGATATTTTTCAAAAAACATCCGAGTCAGTCTTGAATAACTAATTAATGTTTTCTTTCAATTTCCGTTTGCTATCTGTGAGAAATGAGAACATTTAGATTTGTAAAGATGCATTCAGATCAAACGAGCATTCGCTATTCTATCCCCCACTCTACGAAATCAACGAATCACGTTTTGTGTAACAATCCAATTTCGTAGAGTAGGTGGTTAGAATAGCGAATGCTCGTTTGGTCTGAATTCACCTTTAGTCGTTACAGCCATGTACGGAAAGTAAACGCTACCCAAACATAATTTTCTATCTTTTTATATAAGAACAGAAAGTTCGACGCAAGAGCAGCAGGAGCTACTTTACAAAATAAGTATCAAAATGCTGGCAACCCTTAAGTTTCCAACATAGTCCTGACACACCTGTCAAACTAAATAACAACAAATATAGCCCGTGAGCTGTTGAAAAACCTTCGGTTTTATACCTGTCTCGCTCGTTTCAAATAGATATGCAAAAGAGCGAGCGAGACAGGCCCACACCTACCTACTCAAAATTTTCCGATAGTAAATGCTGAAAGTGAAGTCATCTGACGGCAAGCCACGTCCATACTTCTCATGCGCCTCCACTTTCCGCACAAACTAGGCATAAAATAAAAACTGGGTAATTCCTAAATCAAATCACTGGCCATTTGCAATTATGAAAAAAAGAAAACAATAGAATTACAGAATATACTCGTCGAAGATTACGCTTGAACGCACTCCACGTCTCAGAGAAAGCGCACCAAGTTGACTTCACTCTGTACAGTCGTTATCAAATTTATTGGAGCGCCCATGGTACTCAAAAATATCTATACATGTACTCTAATGCTATGACAATAGACGCCTGCTCAACTATTTGTGAATTCCCTTGCCGCTCCCATATATCTGATCACGACTGTACTATATCCACTTAAGTATATACTATAGATACACTATAAGCGTATATGTAGGTATAAGCAAACGCTATAACCGTGAAGGGTGCTTTTACTTTACAATGTACACTGATTACTTTGGCAGACAGCCATATTTTTTACGAAATTTGCCTCATAAATTCGCCGTGAACACTTTTGTGATAATAAATTGTTCGACTAAATAGTGGTTTTGTTTTCTTTATGAATGAAATAGCTTGGACATTTAGGATGACAGCTGTTTATTTTCGTGAATGAATAATACAATGAAATATTGGTTGACGTGTGACAAATGTTTGATCAAGCTATGAGCGTAAACGGCCTTTGCAAACTATAATTTCAATAGGGGGGGGTGTTATTTTATTTTTTGTTGGTCACAAACACAGTGACAGAGGCTTTCTTAATTGCGCTACCATTTTTCACAAAGTCATGGTACTAAAATAAATATTCATAAAAAAAAAATCGACTTCAACCGATTTCTCCAAGGTCCCATCATTAGAACCCGACTTGATGCCAACGGGATCAACTTGGGGTTACACCCGTTCTATAAAAAAAATGAAAATGGTGCATTCCACGAAAAAGTCCACCGATGTCCCGTACGAACATGGTTTTCCTCAAGATCGTGGGTTTATCTAAGTCCTCTTTCGTGACTATAGCAGTCGAAAATGACTCAAAAATATATGTAATAACTAAAAAATCGGAAGATAACTCAAATTATCGAAATATACATGCGTTTGTACGGGACAGCCCATGGAATGCTCCAAATCGGTCCACAATTCTCGAAGATATCGAGTAACATACACATGCAAAAAAAAAACAGTCGAATTGAGAACCTCCTGATTTTTTGAAGTTTGTTTATAAATACGGAAAATTATAGATCACTTTTTACACCTATATCAGAAGAGCTCGAGATCTTGAGTAGAACAACATTATGCAAATAAATACAAAAATGGTTACGTATCTGTAGCCATTTTCAAGCAAAAAAGACGAGCAGAGGCGGGGAATAATTGTATGCCAGAGAGGTGACGTCACAACGCCATTTTCGCCGTTTCTCAGTAGACAGTTAGTATAGCAGCTCAAAGAAATTTAATATATTCATAATACACTTTATTCCAATGGAATAAGTGTGAAGTATGTAAAGATACTTTCGAGGTTGACTGCGTAGCACTCAGGTCCGTTACTTACGTAGGTTCTGCGTGCATCATTTTCTTCATCAGACGCAAAGTACCTACAAATTACACCATTGCTACAAAAATAAGAGTTAAGCATAATGTGATAAGATATATTTACCTTTTTGGATGTGTGTGTACGTAATCATTCACCGCAACTCTGGTGAAATTACCTAGATACAATAATACACACTATTATTAACATTTCAATGTTTTGTGTTTAGTATGTTCCACTGGTTGGATAGAAACTTGTCAGCCACCATAAAAAGTTAAAAATCACCAAAACAAAAACAATAATCTTCTAAGAATGTACCTTGGTATCTCTACCTTGGTACATTCTTAAGGTGCATTCAGACCAAAAGAGCATTCGCTGTTCTATCCCCCGTTCTACAAAATCAACCAACCATTTTGTGTAACGATCGAATTTTGTAGAGTGGGGGGTTAGAATGGCGAATGTTCGTTTGGTCTGAATACACCTTTAGAAGATTTTTGCTTGCAACGTAACGAATTTACAGAAAATAATTAATAACCGTTTTCCAAAATGCGTGACAAATTATACCTTTTTAATCTGGACGAGTTACAGAGTTTTGCGGAAGTAAGTACATAAGTAAATTTTAAATATGATTGAGGTAAGTAAACGCCTAGTTTGGGTGGATTAACCATATTTAATTAAGCGCCGTAAATAAGATAATAATTGCGAGCAGTAGGTACGGCACGGTCAATATTATTGAAAATACCGCGATTCATATTTTATCTTGTTGTAGGTATTGTATCTTGTTGAGTACAACGCATAAAGATATGTAACGTATTTGCGGTTTGATGCAAGGGCAGATGCGACACGAAATGTTCTTGGTCTATTTTTGGATTTCATAATTAGAAGACCCTGGCGAGTTCCGTGTTTATAATATTAATAGGTAGCAGTCAGATTGATAGTTAAAAAACAAAAAACGAGCATCTATCTATCTCTATCACTCTGATGGCGCCTTCATTGGAGTGGCAGCGACAGAAGCCGTACCGCGAACTACGAACGAAGTATCGCCTCTCTGTTACACTTACCTACAAATTCACGAGTGCGAGAGAGAGGCACTTCATTCGTGGTTTGCGGTAGGGCCTCAGATATAATATTTATCAGATATGTACTTGAAAGTCGCAGTAGCCGTAAGGAGCAGGTACCTACTTATAAAGACAATACGAAGCCAACAATAATTTGTGACGTCAGCAATAATGTTACGCTTTCAATAGATCTTAGTCCACTTTTTTTGATCCCACGTAAAAAGCCAGGTAGCCATAAAATCATCACGTCTCCGATCTTGATATCGCTATTATAATTGAAATAGCTACAAGACCCACTTCGGTCACCGCATCGATTTTAAAAATAGAATGTTGGGTGCGTTTTCGATGTACTTCTTCGCCACAATATCTTCAAACTTATTAACGCCTATTTTCATTCTGTGGAGTCTTTGTTGCGACGATATAAGGGGCAATATTGCTCGCGCAGCGTTATTTACGAGTGTAAATTAAGTTTGTACGTGCGCGCGGTTGAATGGTATCGTACGGTGTGCTCCTACATTGAAGTTGAAACTCGAATTTGAACAAATACGACGCTCGATTTGAATTTCGAATTGTTGCGGATCGCTTCTGACGTTTGGGATTTGATTTCGGGTTTTAGTAGGAACGTTTTTCGACGTGAATGTTCAGTGTTTTTAAACTGCTATAAATAAAGGGAGATGATTTTTTTAAATAAGCTTTTGTGGTACCTATTTTATTCTAAGGTGATTCTTTATAATCTACTTTTTTATTAAGTTATTGGACACAATTATTACATAAATTTCGAAGGTATTGAAAATAGGTTTTTTGTGTGGTTTCTGCATTAAACAGGGTTTTTCTATTTATTTAGCCCAAAACTTATATTCATGAATACGCGTAAGTAGAAAGTTGCGCACATTTTTCGATACCGTGTGTAATAAAACCAATTATTACTTATTTAACCAGCGATCGGTTTATTGGATTCTCCCGGCGGGTCTCCTATTAGTAACTTGAAAAACAAACTTTAATTATATTGCAATAATTCTGTTTCATATATTACGCTCGTGTGTATAGGTAATACAATAGTGTTATATTTATTATAGACACGCCCGTAATTTTTTATCCGCGAAATCCCGCTAGGGGGAATCCAAAAACAGATCACTTCTTATTTAACAACACATTCTTTTTTTTTTATTCGTATCTTCTTAAACACTCTTCGAGAAAGGAATAACGTAATGACAAATAAAAGGATTGAAAATTTAATACCTACACTCGCGGTCAATGAAAACGGGTCAGGTGGATTATTTCATAGAAAATACTGGAAACATGCTGATTACAAATATTTAAAATAAATATTTATAATATAAGTGGAACCGTTTATCACATCAGATTGTATTGGAATTTCCCTGAAGTTTTGACCCGATCCAAAAAATACGAAACTTTTTCGTCAGGTGATTCCGTAGATATAAAAATAGCAACTCATGATTAAAAAAAACTCGATTTACCATACATTTTAGGTGGTTTTACCGACCGACCTAACGACAATTTAAAAGTTTTTTTGGGTTTATTTATAAATTTAGGGACATTCCAATACAATCTGAGGTTATAAACGGTTTCTCGGTAAATCTGATGTTTAAAAATAGAATTTACCTACACAATAAATATTAAAAAAAAAAAAAACCTCCATGTTTGCATTATTTTCTATGAAAAAAACCACGTAACCCGTTTTCATTGCCGGTGTGTGTAGTATTTTTATTAAAAAATTGGTTTTAACTTGAGCAGTAGGGCTAGGTTAGCGCATTATATTGTTACCTACCTACTTAAAGTGACATCATCATCATCACGCGCCGTCTTATAACCAGAGATCGGACAAAATGTGCGTAATTGTTCGCAATAATATTATGGATATGACTCAAAATTTGATGAAATGAATAATTAAACGAATAATTTCTTGAAATTTGATTCTGAATTTTTGAGGGGACTATTTTCATAGTTACTGGTGACAATGGTTTTCATAGTTACTGGTGTCAAATAGGCAATTTTCTGAATATGATTGAATGATTATTATTAATTTTTCAATCAACTTTGGAGTCATGTCCATATTATTGCGAGCAATGGCGCACAATTGTCCGATCTCTGCTTATAACTACCCTAGGTACTGGCGAGTAGAAAAAAATAAACAAACATTTAGAACATAATCTAGGTTTTATCATCAACTTAAAATCTTAAAACTCAAGTTCACATACATTTTTAGTTAAAATGATTAATATTTATTAGTACTTATTAACTTAAAAATAAAACTACAATCAGGTTTCACGATATGTGTCAAAGACAACTAATGTTATTGAAAGCCATATTTGCTTATTTTTTTTGTTTTCTACTGGCGCACGCTTTACCTAAAGGTGCATTGAGACCAAACGAGCATTCGATATTCTCACCCCCTACTCTACGAAATTCGATCGTTACACAAAACGTGATTCGTTGATTTCGCAGTGGGGGATAGAATAGTGAATGCTCGTTTGGTCTGAATGCACCATAATGTAACTATTGTCGCATCAATTCAGAGAAGAGCGGAAAATTACTTTTAGGTACATACTGGTTTAAGGCAGACCTGTCAAGCATGAGAAAAATATACAATTGTAGCTATGCTAAGTTTAACTCTGCACGCAACTTGCCGCAACCAATGTTAAAGGAGGAAATGCTGTATTATATTAACTCGTAATAATTATCGGCTTAGATAAAGGAAGCCGTGTGGTGACGGCAGTAAGAATACATTTATCATAACCCCAAACCTTTCCGTGGGTGTCGTGAGAGTCAGCTAGATTGAAGTGTCATCATCATCATCATCAGTCTATGTTAGTCCACTGCTGGATGTAGGCCTCTCCTATTGACTATGCGTATAGACGCATTAGGAGGTAAATGCCCATAATCGCCACGCTGGGCAAGCGGATTGGCGATCGCAGTAACATGTCCATTATGATTTGATGACGCTGCTGCCCATCATCAATATTTTATCAAAGAATGGTCAGTGACACTTCAATCCCTTAGTTGACTCTTACGACACCCGCAGGATGAGTTGGGGTGGTGATAAATGTATTCTTACTGCCGTCACCACACGGCTTAAAGTGCTTAAAGGGCTTGAAGTGTCACTGACTATTTATTTATCGAAGATTGATGATGGGCAGCAGCATTATAGTGGACACACTACTGCGATCGCCAACCCGCTTGCCCAGAGTGGCGATTATGGGCATTACCTCCTAATGAGTCTATGCACAAAGGCTAAGGAGAGCCAGCAGTGGACTAAATATAGGCTGTAGGCGTAATATAGGTGATGATGATGTAAGGGAAGAGAAGTATTTTCCCCTTGAAACTTGGCGAATGGAATCACCTTTAATTTTGATTTCTAGTAGCTTAACGTTAGTCTCATTCAACTATGTATGTTTTTACCAGATGTTGATACTTTTTGTCTTAATAGTAACCTGACTGTGTTACCCAATGTGATGTGTGCGGTCGGCTCTAAAAATCTGTTAGGGTTTTTAATACCTTACACAGACGTTCTGAATTTGTACGAACGCATATTGTTAGAGGTGACTGTACGTGTACACACATACCTACTATTATTAACCTTATGGAAATTAGTTATTTTTGCGCTTATTTGTAATTCATGTTGTGTACACTTACTTTGGATCTCGTGCTAGCATATAAGCTATTTGATGCTTACTTGTTAAATCCTTATTATACGATGTCTGTTTGGTGTACCAAATAAATAAAAATAAAAAATAAACTTAAAATTTTGTTGCCATTTACTTAGTTCTAAATATGTCTAAAGTTTTCACAAAATGATGTAGGTACTAATACCGCTAGTTTTGGGAAATGTGGTGCATCTTTGCTCAGCATCACTGACTCTACCAGCCTATAATTTTTTTCCAATATCGAATGCAAATTTACAAAAGTTTTGAGTAATGCTCAGATACGGCAAGTAGGGAGGGGGCTTTACCTAGTCTGACTTTGGCCTACTCGGAGCTCTTATCGTCCATTAATCTATAGTAATTTACAGTAATCAAGCCAATCAAACTAATCTAATCTCGCTTCTGTCGCACGGGTATTAATCAGAAAAGCAAATGTTGATACAAATTAGTCAAATTACCTGTACAATACAGCTCATATCAAGACACAGTATAAAACAAAGTCAGTTTCGCTGTCCTTATATACCTATTTACGTGTAAGTATGCTTAATTTTTTTAAACCGTGTAATGTATTTTGATGCGTTTGTAGCCAACATGGGAAAAACGGAACCCTACTTATAGTTTCGCCATGTTCGTCTGTCCGTCTTTCCGCAGCATAGCTCAGTGGCCGTTAATACTAGAAATCTGCCATTTGTTACAGGTAGATATACAAATATTAATCATGTCAATAAAGTGGTAATTTAAAAACTAGAAAAAAACATTGTTTTTCGGGTACCTCCCCAACTGGTGAAGTGGGAATGATTTTTATTATTCGATGTAATCCTCTAGTGTGGGGCATCATTCAATAGGCCTCTGAGTTTTTTTTATAAATTAATATTCCTAAAGTAATGGTTTTAAGAATAAATAAACCAACAATTATGTATATAAGAAAATATATTTATTTTCACAATTCGCTAGACCTTACGCTAGTCTCTTATCTCATCGACCATCAAAAACCCTCATTGGTTGGGTTACACGCATATTAACTAATACTAAACCAATAGATAGTATTATGATTTTACTTTCACTAATTCCCCAAGATCACACATGGGTAAGCCTACGTAACGTGCATTTGTACTCGTATGCGAGCGCTACAGTGCAACGAACTCTGTCCCTATATCAAGTATATCAGACTATCTACCCCAGTCGCCAGCAGAAACATTGGAGGGACCGTTTCTCGAAAATATGGGAGCTTGATGATAGGGGTGATTTTTGTAGTTGGTAAGGAGGTACATTACCAGTGATCGGAACTATGGGCGCAACACTTTAATAAAACTTTAAAAATTGACATATGGAAACACTCTAGCTAAGAAAAATAAAACATTAGGTTTTAAATTCTGTATGCAATTTTATTGCCTATCTTGAACTTACAATGCTTAGGTGTTTAAATTAGATACGTATATTTTATGAATGTACCTACTTTTTCCTGTCCACTTGATAAGTTTTGTTAAAGTTTTGCAACCGTAGTTCCGATCACTGTACGTACATTACTGTCGAGGTATGGAAAAGGCTTATTTGGAGGGATCGTTTCTCGATAATATCTGAGCAAGTACATGATAAGGGTGAGTTTTATAGTTGGTAAGGAGGATTACTGTCGAGGCATGGAATGGCTGCTGATTTATTAGTTATTGCAATACATTAGTGTATCGTACGACGTTTTTCAGTACATATGGCCCTCCGAAGATTTCAACCTGACGTAAAAGGAACCATTTGTCGCACTAGCGCGTAAAAAAAGCGCCATCAGTATATTTTTTAGTACAGATGGTGCGTTTTTTACGCTCTGGTGCGAGAAGTGGCTCATTTTACGTTAGGTCCAAAACTTCAGAGGGCCATCTGTACTAAAAACGTCGTACGAGACACGTGCAAAAAGGAAATTCGTAACTCGTGTCAATTAAAAACACTCTCTTCGGTCGTGTTTTAAAATATCGCCACTCGTTTTGAATTTCATGTTTTTCGCACTTGTGTCGTAATGTACTATTCTTTGGTTACCGCGAGGATTACACGTGAAATAAAACTATGAGAACTATGGATTCTTTTTCAAAATTATTTTAAGTTTCCTTATGCATCAAAAATGTATGTTTCGGTTTAATGCATGTTGATCTTAAGATGTAGATACCTACAACAAAAGTTTTTTGAAAAGACTTGTCCCTCTGAGTTTTTTGCCGGTCCCAATGTTGAGATACCTTCCTGTATATGTATTTTAACATAATTATTTTACTGTTATTATAACAATACAATCGTAGTTACAAAGGAAGGGAATACTTCTCAGGACAGAGGTGTATGATAGAACCGTAGATTATTTATTTTGTCTCTTGTCTTCGTTCTGATGATACTTGTAATGAATAAATAACTAGCTTAATTAGCAAAGTATATACATCAACCCTTAAAATTTATTGTCTGTGATTTAGGATATTTTTTATGGGTAGATTTGTATTTATCTTTCTTTTTTTGAAGGAGGTAGATTTATCAAATTTCCTCCATCGTCAGTCGCCCGCAGACCACAGACCCTGTAAAATCTTCGAAACGTCGGGATGAAGTTAAATTGAATGAATATACGGGAGTTTATCCGTTCTCATAGTTTTATTTTATTTTATATTGCTGGTATACAAACACACAGCCTGCCTTAAGGTAAGCGGTAACCGTAGCCTATGGAGGCTATGGTCCAATAGTGCGATCCCTCTATCTAAACTAAACGTTGTCTATGGAAGAACGAGGCGGATGTCTCGCTTTCCCGTTAACGTATTATATTTATTTTCATCACACTTGCTGTCTAAGCGCGCCATTGTTTGCATGCATAGCGGGAGTAATAGAAAAATGAAATTCCCTAGGGAGTAATAGAAATTTCAGTACGTCATTTAATAACACTTTATCTTAAAAACATTGTATGCATCACGGTCAGTAAGCGGAATACTAACTCGAGTCATTAAAAGGCCTCCGCCTACGGCGTCGGGCTTCTAACACTCTCGGTAAGGTGCGTTCGAACCAAAAGAGCATTCGCTGTTCTATCCCCCGTTCTACGAAATCAACCAATCACGTTTTGTGTAAGGATCGAATTTCGTAGAGTGGGGGGTTATAACAGCGAATGCTCTTTTGGTTTGAACGCACCTTTAGTAATTTACTACTTTACCTCCCTTGATGCACAATGTACTTATTCTACACATGAATGTGCACATGAGATTTATTTACGCGCGTTTACTTTCTATCCGGCTCGCTCGCACCAATGGGCAAGGGCGAGCGGGATGGATAGAAAATAGAAAGTAAACGCGCATTAATAACGTAGCGGCATCTCATAGTAGGGCTACTGGAATATGGAAAATTTCCATAGAAACGTACTATGTTACATAGCAGCGTCAATTGCGACTTCGCGACCGAGGCCTAACGGGTCAAAAGAGGACACGTTATGCTATGCCACTCATGCATATACTGACGGCTATATTGCTACAGAAAGTATAAAAAATATGTTGTTTTCAGTGTTTTTAAATACAGATATTCTGAGTTATGTACATTTTACAGATATAAGGATGAAGATGATATAAAATTCATTTAGTTAAAGTCAAAATATTATTTATTCAAGTAGGCCCTGCTGGGCTTTTGAATAGCAAATAAAAATCTACTAAGTAATTTTTACTTCATCAATATGTCCTCTCCGTATGCTCTATATTATCTTACAATAACATTCATTGATACCGGTATTTTTAATAAATCTACACTAATGTAACTTACACTATGTTATTAGTACAAAATACATGATTAGTATTAGATCAGATTTAAACAAATATTTGAACGACCACGCCCCTATTTCATTCGCCATCCATGGTGACAGGTGGAACAATGGTAAAAACTACGAATTCTCCCATTACAGGCATCCATAGGTTACGGTTATCATTTACCATCGGACGGGCCGTGTGGTTGTTTGCGACATCAGTAACAGTGATATTTTATAAGTGTCGCACCTGTCATAGTTAAATAGGGGCCAGTACTTAATTAAAAACGTAAGCCAAAACGCTAATGAAATTCAAATGAAATGGTAAATTCCTAGTCGCTAAGAAGTAAGAACAAAAGTTATCGAAATTGGGTGCATCTGCTAAAACAAACAAACGTCGGCCCCGGTGGGGGGGGGGGGGGCGAGGCGAGGGGCCGCCGACCGTTACTGCCACAATAAACAAGGCGACCCATTCACGACCAACTGCTACTCGCAATAAAGTCCAATATAAAATTCAAATACCGGTACGTGCTAACAGACGCATACTTGCTCCATTATTATGAATCTTTCCGCAGCGTGTTATCAAATATGTCGTAGCAAGAACAAAACACGTGCGTAATTTAAAAAAAAAAAACGTGTGTAACGCCCTCCAAAACTGACAGCTTTTTGTTTTTAAATGGCAAAGGAATCGTCTATTCAGCCAGCAGGTGTAGCATACAGGCGGAACGGTACGCATGCGATATTGATGTAATCGCGGTGATGTTACGTTGGAAAAAACTCAGTAGAGCAGGGAAAGTGACGCGCCTTGAGATCGTGAAAGGTACTTACACGATCACCAATCTAACTAGACCCATCGTTCCCCTCCGCGGCCATATTGTCGGATGCCGAGCGCAGGAAACTGAGGAATCGGTAGCGGATCTTGCTAATTTGGTTTTCTGAACTTACGACACCACCAAACGTTAGGAATTCGAACTACTTTCGCGTAATGTCGGTAGAATACGGCGGCCTACTTAGCAAGTTTCGATTTTTGATGCGACATTAATGTTATCTCTGTTTTTGTTTGAATTAGCAAGCGTAATCCATACCTACTAATGTTACTCCTTAGTCTATTCATGCGTTTCCTAATTAATTCCAAATTAGGTACTCTCCGTGTTAATCATGTCCTGAAATTCCTAACCTTCTTAGGTGAGAATGTGCACAAGTCTATGCGAAAAAGGTCGCGCATGGAAACTAGTTTCTATTTAAATTAATTTTATTTATTTCAAAAAACTTGTATTTATAATTTTACAATTTGACCAAACATACAAGTTATAGGTTACTTAAAACTATTTACATTTGTTTAGGAGTATGTATATTTTATTTTAGTTTTTATTTTATTTTGAAAGGTACAGTAACAAATTACAGACACAGAATAAATTGTCATACAATAGTATAGCTCAGTTTAATCTTACACAGTTTGCAACTAAAAAAAAACTGTACACGACATTTACAAAATAACATCGACACAATATGTCGTATAAAATAATTATCTTATGTTACAGTTTTGTCAAGTAGGTACAGGAAATTGTCGAAAACGAACGTAATAATATCAAGCTTAAGAAAGTTGTGAAATAAATACTTAGTAACATAGTATTTTTAATTTAATACAGTGCATTTGTATCTGCATACGTGCCTTTTACAGTTTTCTGTTAATTAACACGAGTGCCTGAAATATAATCGAAAACTATTTACTCACGAAACGGCGGGCGCATATCAAAGGACTGTATTTCTGTTAAAATATTCACAATTCCCACTCCGTATTGAAATGTGTATCACATCAGCATCACATATCGAATGAAACCGTAGTAAAGGTAAATAAAACGATATACAAATGAAATAACCTATACAGTTTGAAAATCGAATACGGGCGATCAATTAAACCAGGCATGGGATTCATTTTTAAAGTTACTCTTAATTATGACTCTACAGTTTTTTTAAGATTATTGCAGCAGCAATGTAGGTACGATACGAACATTTGTTATTGTTGATATGGCAGTTTTGTCATCTGAAATTAAGAATAAGAATAAGAATAAGAATAAGAAATATTTATTAGCACAAAACAATATTAGCTTGGATACATTAACATTCAAATCTCGTGAACAGTGAATTGCGCTAAAAGGTCTTCACTCAGCATGATGTCCCGCAGTGGGTCCCTGTAGTGAAACTCACTACGTGGAGCATAATAAGCATTAGCTGTCAACGTGTATTTTACTCGCGTATGTTGCTCTATTGCGCGCCGAATTATTTTGTATGGATAATTTTATTGCTCTAATTTTAAGTAAAAGTTATTTGAATGTACTTATTATGTCGTAAACTAACACATGTTAAGAGCTTCGCCCGTATTAGACTTACACCCTGTATAATACCTGTATGCCAACGCTGAACTTCGAACAATGTACATTTTGCGCATATATCTTTGTCATGTCAGTCCCCCATAGGAATGACAGAGACATATGCCCGAAATTTATGATTTTCGGTTTTCACGGTAGGTATACTGTTATTTTTAATTGCTTTTTCGAGTTCAATTGTATCGGACAGCAATAGGTAATGTTTTATTAACTAAACGGTACCACCTAAACGGTACCTACTAAACACGTTAGTATTTATAACCCTGTACTATGTTAATCTAAGATATTGTTCTCCAACTCTTGAAAAAAATCATGAACATTGAATTTTACAGAATACTTTTAAAATAAAACTATTTAGAATATAACTGGCCCAGCCTTTTCTGAATAACTACTGAAACTGAGCATGCTTTTTGCCGGTTTTTTTAAGGACATAATTTATTAATTGTACCCATACAATATTTGATTATAAAGCACGAGTCTTTCAGAAAAGGCTGGGCCAGTTATGATTAATACTATACCTACTCTATTCATTTACGTAGGTATTTAACTAAATTTAAACAAAAATACCCTCAAATTGCATTAATCCCAGTATGTAGAAGATACAAGCCACAAAACACAAAAAACACAACACGATCAAGTCAAGTAGCTGTCAGGTCATTCACTGATTTGACCCAGCTGCTTTTATAAATGTTAGAACTACCCGAAAATTTCCAATTTGTTTACATTTATTCCAATACCCTAAGAATTTCGTCCAATGTGGGACACGACTATGCGATGGAGTGAGATCGCGAGATTGCTTTACCCCTCTTACGTATAACGGCATCCCTCAGATTGGGCAACATTGGGCCAATGTGTACTAAGGATTTCTTCTTCTTCTTCGTCAACGTGTGTTCGCCCACCGTTGGGCATACGCCTCTCCAACTTGCTTCCACACAGCGTCCTAAGGATTTAAAATCATACAAATTCAAAACTTCGAAATTCGTAAATTTTTTGCATTTGTCTCTGTCACTCCAACGAAAGGCGTCATTAGAGTGACAAAGAGAAATCCTCTAAATTTGCGGATTTCGAAGATCGTAGTAAGGCTGTTGTAAGTACTAGTAGTACGAGTATTAGCCACAAGTTCAACTCTTAATAAGCATCGATGATTTTTTTGTTTCATAAATTTTTTAAATAATTAATGAGAAGAATTTGTCAAGGAACTGCGTCATTAATATAATAATTACGTAAAGTAAATCGAAGATTTAGTGTTTGACCATAGTTGGGAGCTTTGAGTAGTTTTACAGATCCCAAGTAAAATAACAAGACTATAGAAACATGTACAGTACAAACATGTTTACCTGTTAATAAGCTATCACGAGACCGAATTAATACATCCGATCTTCAAATGGAGACCCTTCTGAAATACCGCACCTGTCTTTCTCCCTCCCTTGGACCCCCGATTCGGATTCGTTTGACGATGCCTCTAACCACCCGACTGGGGCACAGACCAGTCAACGTATTGAGTTCCGGACAAAGAAAACAGATTGAAATCGCGCGCCGCGTCGGACGACCCGTCGGGCGACCGGTCGACGACGCGGCGGGTCGCGCCACCGGTCGCCCGACGGGTCGACCTTGGCTATAAGTTAAATTTACGTTGCTGAAGTGAAGATATAATAGATGGTGAATTTGCTAAAATACAACCCTTTTTTATGAGTTCGAGGTCTCATTGGTTACTTTGTCGATTAAAAGCGCTATTGAGTCCTAAACATACATGCACTGGACAAATTCGTGAGATCTGCTATAAGTAAATAGTTTTGGTAACTTAATTACCCCCTTATTTTTAGTAACTTTAACTAAGTATAATTTGTCCTTTTCGGTCTTATTAATATGTCTGTACGAGCGAAAGGGATAAACAATACTTAGCTTATTAAGTTAGGAGACGTTTATGAATAAGGGGGTTAGGTTTTATTTATAGTGTGTCAAAACAACTTTGGCAGTAACAGTAGAAACAAATCGCTATATGCATCTCTTTTGAGTCAATAATATTAGCGTAACGAGACTACGAACGAGAGCCTGCATCCCAACTAGCAAAGAAGTCATATAAATCAAGAGTTATACGACCTTTAGCCATATAAGAGTTTTATAGTCGTTTTTAGTTAACCTGTTAGTCAAATAAACGTTATAAATCTGATAGTTTAGTCGTCCTACCAAATAGTCTAATTACTATGGTAAATAAACGTTTTTGCGACTTAATTATACAACAATCATGTAGAGGTTTTAAAGAAAACGTTTACTTAATGGTGTTCAAAGTTGTATAAACGTTTTCGTCTTATAAAGGGTTTAGAAAAAACAGAACCGTCGAAATAAGGTCATTTTTACAACGTCTATATAATTTTATTGTTGTATAAGTGATATCATAAAACCTTATCTCGACAGTTATATAGCGGTATTGAAGGTAACTTCAATATGACAAAAAGATATCAGCGGGACTGTTATCTACCTTTTATTCAACAGTTGGTTATATTAACGTCAAACAAAAACTTTGAAAAACCTTTAGTTGTTGCCGAACTCGTTATATTCCTTTTATTGGACTATATGTTTTTAAATTGATTTTAAGTTACGGTTATAAAACATCATGCAATTTATAGTCGATTTGAAATTAATATTATAAAACATCAGTTGCCATTTCGTGAGCATCACAGTACTATTTAAAAGAAAAAAACCATGGACGTTACATCGTGGAAACGGTACAAACGAAGTGGCGGACTAGTAATGGCGGCTTAGTAATGGCGGACAATTTGTAGTCGTTATAAAAACCTTTACTTAAGATAAAGTTATATTGTAGTCGTATAAGTATAAATCCATGACTTGTTCCAAAACGGCTAACCTTAACTTTAATAAAATATGAAGAAATATTGTTTTAAATTATAATTATCTCGAATATATTAAGAGCGCGACAGCATAAAACTGTATATCATCATAAACTTTAACAGTAAAGTGACCTTCCCATACGAATTCAGCTCACGCCAAATGTGCAAACGCCTAATATATAGAACAATAATTTCTATTACAAATCTTATAAAATTACCTTGTATTATTTTTCCGTACACTTTTTTTGTCACACACACCAAGTTTTACGCGTATCTAAAATAAATGTCAAAAGCAGTTTTATAAATAAAACTTAAAAATGTTTATGTAACTTAAAAGTCCGATAAGAAATGAGTAAGGGTTATACTAAACCTTCTATAAAACAAAATGGTCAGTAATAAAACATTTATTTGATATTTAGATCGCGTAAAGGTTTTTGTTGTACTCTTTATACAACGTTTTGGTCATTCCTTAACCATTACAATACCTTTAATAAACGATTTAAGTCGCCATGCAAACCTTTATTTAACCTTTATCTCACCAATAAGTCTTATAATTTGCGCCACTTTCGCCTTTTATAACCGTCTACCTTACGTTTATATGACCAACCAAATAAGACTAGAAGTTATATGCAAAACGTTGTCTCAACTTCTATATGACTATATTTTGCTAGTTGGGATTATTCTGTCTGTGCCTTAAATAAGTAAAACCCTAGCCAAACATTTTTTTTATTAATTAATTTTCAATAATATATCATACGTAATATAAGTCAGCCTCCGTAGCCTAGTTGGTAGTGACGCCGCCTACAAAGCTGGAGGTTCCGGGTTCGAATCCTGGTGAGGGCATTATTTGTGTATTTATTTATCACAAATATTTGTTTCTTGGTCATGGCCGTCTATGTATTTAAGTATCTATATGTATTTATCTATTATACATATATATCGTCGCCTGGTACCCCACATCACAAGCCTTAATTGAGTTTACCGTGGGCCTAGGTCGATTTGTGTAAGATATTATTTATTATTCATATTATATAAAGGTGGATTTAAACCAAAAGAGCTAATGTCCATTCTATCCCCACTACGAAATTAATTTCTTACACAAAACGTAATTCGTCGAAATTCGTTGATTTGGTAGAGTGGGGGATAGAAGGAGCATTCGCTCGTTTGGTAAACACAACTTAATAGGCAATGCCCTGCAAAACTGTTTAAAGAGTTTGATTGCAAGAGGAATTATAAATCTGCATAATCACGTTATTTTGTGAATAAATTGTATGATATATCTTACTATTTTAAATAAGTACTTACTTAATATTTTATTACTCCAAGATTAAGGTTTTTTATCTTAAATATTTTATTATTCTAATTCAAAAGATGTACAACTTTAGGTTTATGGGTCCCCAGCGTACACAAATTGTTTGTTGAAATCGCGAAACGTATACCTACCTAGTTGATGTAACTAAAGACCGAAGAGCTGGCGACTTCCTCCCTCGCACAACGCATCAGCTTTGCGATGCAGCAAGGAAATGCCCCCAGCATCCTCGGTACAATGCCATAAGGGCCAATCTTAGATATAGATTAGGTTAAGTTAGTTAGATTTAATTTATGTATACCTACACCGTGCTTTTTAATTCCATTAAATTTAACAGGCTACTTGGTACGTTAATTGGAGCTACCTAGTATATAGCTTTTAGTCGTACTCGAAAAAAAAATTTTTTTTTTCGTTTTCATGCATAATAAATGAAATGGTAAGTGTGAGAGAACCTTAAGATTAACACAAAAGTTAATTTCAGGTGACTGACGGCACATCTCAAAATAAATGTAATAAAGGTTACAATACACTTGTTAAGTCATTAAACTTATTTTTTTAATAACTCGTCAACAGTAAACGTTAAGATACC
>JALPQI010010023.1:0-44128 GCA_025490895.1 Thaumatotibia leucotreta | reverse complement strand
GCTCTTGAAAACTCCTCATATACCGAGCGAAAAAAGTCGAGCATTTTTCGGCTTAAAAACATGAGTAACCCGCGTGAAATATAATTTTAGTATAAACGAGACTCACGAGAGTTTTGTATCCTCGTAAGATTCACCATACTTACTATTCCTATTTTCAATCTTAGCCTTGTTCTATGGTAACTGGTAAGAATCGTATAGATAGACTATCGTTTTGTTATATATCGAATATCGTTTGTTACAAAATAGTTACGCTATTGTCTTAGGTTTAATAAATACCTGTAAGGATAGATGTAAGTGTGAAAAAAAAAAAAAAAAAATAAAAAGCAATGACAACAAAATAAATTTTACTTTAATTGGTTCTTGAATTATACAAATTGGATTGCAACAACTATGTATGTACATTGGGTCTTACGAGAGTATATTATTGTATTTACTAAAGAATTATCCTAAACCACCAATTTTAGGCCCCAATGCAACGGCCATGGGTTCTACGTGCAATGTGCCTCGCCCGCTGCCACTTCAGTTTAGACTTTAGTGATTCGGAGAGCTATTATTGTTGTTGTTTTCTGTCCATTTTTCCGCTATTCGACATCAAACGCGCTTATTTGCGTGGTCCCAACGCTGTCCCAGTACCTACTTGTTAGGGACTTCACATACATCCTTGAATTTCTTCGCAAGTGTAAATATGCAGGTTTCCTCACGATGTTTTCTTTCACCGTAAAGTACTTGTGAATCATCATCATCATCATCATCATCATCAGCCAATTGACGTCCACTGCTGGACATACGCCTCCCCCAGAGAGTTCCACAAAGATCGGTCGTGAGCTGTCCGCATCCATTGGACACCCGCAACCTTTACCAGGTCGTCGCTCCATCTTGTGGGGGGCCTAAAATATGACGAGCACTTGTGAATATCAGATGATAATTATTTCGTACATAACTTTTTGAAAAACTCATTGGTACGAGCCGGGGATCGAACCCACGACCGCTGTATACCAGCCTTGCCTCTTACCGCTAGACCTCAAGGGCTTCGGAGAGCTATAGGTAGGTATATTACTTTCATCATACGTCAATGAGTATTCCTTTATAGAAGATTGATGATGGTAAGCATCATCATAGCGGACACATAACTGAGATCGCCAACCCGTTTGCCCAGCGTGGCGATCTAGGCACTTACTTCCAAATGCGTTGATGCAGTGGACTGAGAGAGGCTGGTGACGTCACGAAGTACCATTAAAGTAGAAATGTGAACTTATATCAAATCCTATCTATCCCCCAATTATACGTAGAAAGCAAATTTTTTATTCATACGCATAATTATATTCCATAACATCATTTCCCTGACAAAGCAAATAATAAACGGCCTGTACTCGTATCCAAGGGATCTGCGAATTCAATTCCATTCCATATATCTCAGTTCGGAACGACATGTCATCTTGTGGATTCCTTCCATATTACCATACTTCATGTTAATGGAATCTCATTTAATATTTTATTGTTAGCTTTTTTCCGAGAACATGTAGGATGCCTACAATTTTCATGACGGTAAAAAAGTAATGACGTTTAATTTGTTATGATTTAGGCATATTGCAATTGCTTGGACAAAATTGACTAGAGTAGGTACAGCCACCATCACTTAGGTACAGTCAAAGACAAAATAAGATATATACAAAAATGTTCAAAAATATGTCCCAGTGCACTCTAATTCTGTGTAATAAGAACGTCGTAACATATTTATGAGCGGATTCTTTCGATACTTATTTTTGCACTTGACTGTACATAACTGGACACAAGATAGAAATCGTCGCTATAAATACTTAACAGCCAATTTCTCCAAGATCATTCCCATCAGATCCAGACTTGGTGCCAACGGTATTCCCGTTGTGCAATAAAACTGTGCAAAAATGCTGTCAGTAAGTACAATAAAAAAAATCGGTTCCCGATTCTCAGTAACATACAATAAGTACAAAAAACCAGTTGAATTGAAAACCTGCTTTTTTGAAGTCTGTTAAAAATATACGCGATTTTGGGCAGTCCTGTAAATAGTCTAATTTGTAGGTTATAGCGCAACATATAGGAATTGTACCTAGTTGTCTAGTATGTCTAACCAATAATAGGATCAGGACTAGGTCTAGCTGGTATATGATGAATTAGAAAGAACTTATGATTTGTATTGTTTTGACGTGAAAGATGGATGACGTAGGTTACTTGGAATGAACGAGTACCTAATACGATATGTAAGTCATGTGAAGAGAAATATTTGGTCAGAGCAATTATGTACATATGTACATATGTACACAACCGTCTCTGACTAAATATTTCTACTTGAACTTAAATTTAATTTTTATTTAATCTTTCTAAACAATACTTACGTATAAATAAATATATTATTTAATGGATAATTTACGTTCTACTAATTGTATCAAATCTTGACCTACCTATAACGTATATCCCGGTCCTAAATTATTAAAAACTTTTTTCCTTCCTATACAATTCTGGTAGGTAACAAAAAAGGAATGTTTCATACAAACATTTTCGAAGCTGTGGTGGATCTTGCTCAGCATCATTGACTCTACCAGCCTTCCAATTTTTATCATAAACTCGAAGACGTGATCCAACTGTACAAATTTTTTGAGAAATGCTCACCTGCCGTTTCCTCAGTTTCTTTGAATTTGAAACCTGTGTTCGACATAAAATGTAAATAAATATGTTGTTGTATACCGATATACCTAGGTATTTTGAACTCACATAAAGCAAAAATCTAGATTATTACCAATTGATTGGTTACATTTCGGAACAGATAATTTAGTTTCTAAACAGCGGAAACTGATTTAGCTTCTTTTATTATGTTTTTTCGCTTTATTTGACTTTCCTTCCACCCTTCTCCTTGTCGAGCAAGTGAAGAAAGCTTGTACAAACGCTGAGAAAGATTACGTTCTACTCAGAATAACGAGCTCTTTCGATCCCAAAAGGAAAGAAAATGTCCCTTTCCATACATTTCCCGGATTTCCTCCTATGTTATCTTATCACCATACCAAGTGTATGGAAAATGGTAATAAAATATTTGGGACATTTTTTCCCATTGGGATCGAAAGAGCTCGTGATTCTGAGTAGAAATAGGTAACCAATTTACCCATAAATTCAAAATTATGAAAATGGACAAAATAAAAAGAAATATTCTTATTGGAGTAGCCAGAGTGCTCACAAATATCTGAGCAGGCCTCTATTGCCAACAATCGCTATGCGCGAGATTTTCATTAATTAAATGAATACCTTTTGTGTGTTGGTTATTATTAGTTAGGGTTACTATTTCAAAGTCATAAATAAAACAGCTACTTTTGTGTTGCATCGATGATGTGTGTTTCAAAATGATTTCTGACCTCTGAGACACAATTTCCGCATGTCTGATTGTGACAATCAATCGATAAAACACCCAGCAGCCGCATTCTAGGAATCCCTACGGTATAACACCACAAATACGTCCTACACCTACAGTAGAGGCATCGTAAGAAGTCGTTTTTGACGTTTGTTTGCACATGAAGTTCTGTAAAAATTTGACAGTTGGTATAATGGAGCAAATGTCAAACTTCATTGTTGCCTGAACGGAATAGTGATGTTACTGCTGTTGCTGCAATTTACCGATACGTCAATCGAAATAAATAAGTAAACCTTTTTTTATGGAGGTACGAATAATTGCTATAATAGTAGGTACGCACATATTTTCTAAAAGTTTGTCATGGTTTCGACAGGTCCTCGCGAGCCCGTGTGCCCGGTGGATACGCGGCTTTACAGACTGTGTGGAACTTGACAACCAGATAAATGTCATAATTGTTATTCAATTCAATGTATTTATTCACATAAGCTAGTATTAACACCAAATCACTTACTAGTTACATCATAAAAATAAATAAAAAATTAAAATTATGTTAAAATAATAGTAAGCACATAATAATTACAAATTCAATTATAAAATCACGTATAATTTTATTTTTCGTAGAATAATAATTTATATACCACTACGTTATTTATCACCTAGATGTGCTCTGATTTTAATAAATGGTTTTAGTGAGTTTATATACTGTATTTACGGCATTTCTCTATTTGGCATATCTACATTGCACTCTGAGCTAGCAGCACGCAAGTTTGCCAACGTGGGTTGGGAGTGGTTTGCTATGAATTTTGCTTATAGAGGTCACGTCCTATCCGTCCTATAAAACATCTTACCTAAATGCGACTTTACGTCATTATGACGTCACCGGCTCCAAAGTTTCGCTGCCTGCTATTGATTCTAAGTAAGATTACCAAACACTTTTTTAATTCGGATTACCTAACACTTTTTTAATTAAACTTTTTCAATGGCAAGTACCAGATCTAACGCCCTTTCGCACTTGACTGAAAATTTTACGACGGTAAAATCGAGCGTTTCACAACACTATTGTGAGCTGTCAAAAACGACTTCTTACGATGCCGCTACTTTAAACATAATATAATAAGTCAGGCCCGTGCGTTCTCGGAACTCATACGAGCAAGCACGCTACAAGATAACCGGCACGTGTTTCCTACGTGCTGAGCGTACTAACCTCACTATGGAATTAGGGACGAATTTTACTTTATAACAGTCGCCATCTTATTTGTCCAAGCTGCCGCGGTGCTCAACAATATAACATGCACTCTAACACCATGGCAATAGAGGCCTGAGTGCTTAGCCAAGTTGCCAATCGCTTGCGCTTAGTAGCGTATCGTAGTTTTCCCTCTCTGTCACTCTTTAGTGCGCCAAAGACAGTTAGCTGCCTTTCGTTTACGATTGACTATTAAGCGTTAGCGATTGGCAACTTGGCTAAGCACCCTGCTCAGATATCCTTTACTTTTCAACGCATGGTACGGATACTGCTCTGATTCTTGATATATACTTATTTTGAGATTTGATACGTTTAATTGAATCGATCTACTCATGAGATGTGTATACTAAACAAGGGTTATAGTTTGCTAAAAGCTTAACACAAAATTTTTAATCCAAGACATATAGATATAATACACAACAGAATGGTTGACAGTAAATAAAAGTTTACAATAAAAGCATCCAGATTTTAAAGTTTCATTAAAATGCAATTACACTTCAGTGATTCGACCAATTTCCAAAGAGTCTACTTGAGTCAATCTTTCAAAACACTTTTAAGCTTATAATTTTTAGAGGGGCATAACAATTTCAGATATTGTTAATAAAACATAGACTAAATCTTGCTTCACGTTTCAATGCACCCTAATACCAATAAAAATTAACCATTCGTTTCTAAAAAGTCATATGCGCTGAACACATTGAATGACCGTTACAACTATTCTTACTTTAGACAAATTGAAAAGACGCCGCCCCCGTGAATTTGTTTTGCCGCCATAACACTTGTCACAGTAAAATAGTTACGCAAACACAATAAAATGTAACTCGGAATTAGCTCCTCGTTTTACTAGCTGTTTTAATAGGCAATATGAGTACACAGGGCAAGGTACCTACAGCAGGCCAAGCCAAGTTGCCATTCTCCTGATTCTGCAATCGTAAGAGTAGGAATATGATCAGCGATAAACCACGTTCGTGACCATAGTAATGTATGGTCAGAAGTAAATATTTATGTTTTAAGCTTACTGGTAAAACTTTTCAATATCTGCAGAATCTTACCAGTAAGCTTAAAACATAAATATTTACTTCTGACCAATAACCATAGCTCTCGGGAACCTAGCCTAAAGTATCCTGCATTGAAGCCTATAGACCATACTCGCAATACTAGGGCATTGGCCACTGGCAAACTATTTGTCCCAAGGATACGCAATTATTATGGGGATAGGACGCTGAAAAAGCGTATTCCATACTTACTAAACAGCTTGCCTGAAGCCATCAGATCAGACATGAACAAAATTATAATAAATTCAGGAGACTGCTAAAGAAGCATTACTTGATTGCTAAGTAATGCTTCTTTAGTGGTAGTTATTATTAAGTACAATCAGTTCGAATAAAACCCTGTCAAAACAATTAATTAAGAGACTGCCGCTCCCACAGTCAAACTATTGTAACAGTTTTGTGGGACGATATTGTATTTTTTAAATTAAAATTGTGTCAAGTAATTCAATAAAAAAAAATGGAAATTATCACGTGACTTTTCGTAGGAATCTGTCATTCTCATACATTTATTAGGTATCTCTTATTGTATACTATTGCAGAAAGGCATCCTGGCTAGGCCTGTTGGCCTACTAGTGCGAATTTCGCAGTTGCAAATTATTGCTACAAGTTTTGAGACGAAACTGTGTGTAAGATGGAGCGATTAGCCACTACCTAATACCTGAATATCTTTCTAGCATACGTAATCCGTGATTCCGGTCGTTCACTATGGGACTCATTAGGAGGCTCAGAGTCACTCTACGAGCGATGGAGAGGGCAATGCTAGGGGTTTCTCTGCCAGATCACATTAGGAATGACGAGATTCGCAGAAGAGTTCGAAAGTGACTGACATAGCCCGAAGAATCGCCAGGTTGAAGTGGCAGTGGGCTGGCCAATGGCCATATTGCCCGGACGACCGATGACCGGTGGACGGCGCAGCGTGGGAAGGCCCCCCACAAGATGGAGCGACGACCTGGTAAAGGTTGCGGGTGTTCAATGGATGCGGTTAATATTCCTTCAAGTAAATAGGTAATTCAATAAATAATTACCTACCTGGCGGCTTATGTAATTATAATCATTATAATTACTAAAGGTCATTGCTAAATTACCTAACAGTAATTATTCTTCAGAAGTTCACTTATGTTTTATAGCAACGAGAATAATTGGCAAATCCTACTTGTTATATAAAATTGATTGCAGCGGACCTACTGTCTCTCAATAGCGATGCAATTCACGGGTAAGTTCGCGACAATCAAGTTACGCCACGCGTGGGGTCCCAAAAATCAACTTGTACAATTATTCTTTTATTAGCTTAGTTGAGACACCCTCCTAGGGGAGCAGATTGCGAAGAGGGTTAAAACTTGAGTTTAACTTAAAGATAGTTGCGACAGTTTAAACATTTGCTTAAGTAATTCTACTAATCTTTCTTTAAGAGAAGTTCTACAGTTATTAATGTTTATTAAAACGCAGTTTCGTTTCTAACTTTAGCGACGTAACTTAAATAGTACTTAACTCTCTTAAATAGTTGGCATGGAACCATTGGCTGTGTATTTAGAAACATTTGACAATTGTCAATCAGGTTTTAAGTTGACACATTCACTGCCACCGACGCACATGATGTGAACGCATTCACTTAATACAAGTTTGTTCTAAGCTGCTCCCTGGTAGCGTATTTACATATTTAGACTTTATTGCACAAAAGAACAGCTTAATGTACAAAAGGCGAACTCAATGCTATGAGGCATTCTAATGCTATGTATGTACCGTATGTGTTAAACAGATAAATAATAAAAGTAAGTATGATAAAATTTTGGGGGTTCTCAGCATAATTGTAATTCAATCCCAAATCTCAGAATAAAGGTGAAGACACATTTATCAGCACGCGTACGCATTTTGTCTAATGAAATTGGCCAATTAGTATGATACAGAAAGCTGGACGCGATCCCATACTAAACTGACATTTTCTATAGACAAAATGCGTACGCATGCTGATATTGCTGATAAATGTGTCTTCACCCTAAGTACTATAAAAACAGAGCTGGCGGCTTATGACGGTCACGTGTTCGCCATTTACCGTGCTACACGTCACTTTCGCACTTGTATTTTCGTTAGAATCTGATTGCAACCACGACAAACGATTAAACACGGCACCATCATAAGATTCATAAGCCTGTAGGCTTAGCTTCATCATCGGCATATGATAGTCCACTGTTGAACGTAGGTATCTCCAATTAACTATGCGTATAGACGCATTAGGAGGTAAATGCCCATAATCACCACGCTGTGCAAGCGGATTGCAGTAATGTGTCTACTATGATGACGCTGTTCTGACGTGCTAACTAAAAAGGACGCATCTCCCATAGAACTACTATAAGAGATGCGTCTTTTTTACTTAGCACGGCAGTGCTGCCCATCATCAATCTTTTATCAAATAATGGTCAGTGACACTACAATCCCTTAGTCGACTCTTACGACACCCGCAGGTGGAGTTGAGGTGGTGACAAATGTATACTTACTGTCATCACCACACGGCCAGGCTTAGCTTAGCTGACGGTAATACTAATAAACATTTAGTTTCTACACTTTCTACATTTTGTTGTATATGGATGGAGTATGCTCATATTGTATAAGTGGAAACCCCGCAACTAATAACGGTCTCTGACTACTGACTAATCTAATAGTCAAAAAACAGAAACGCAGCAATCTGCATCAAAAGTCGAGGAACGTAGGCACTAACCATCAACATGACGATCATTGTATGATAATGGCTATGACATGTGATTTGAATCCATTAAGAACTGGCGCTGCCAAGAATCCGAACATTGGCGAACAGCTACTGATAATAAATGACCAAATAATCATGTAAATGGCTAATCAAGTAATCAGAATTCGTGAAGCGTATCGTAACTTTGAATGTTTCATTTGTGGATGAAAAAGCGAATTGTTAAATTATTACAAATGCTATACAGAAAGGCTGATATGAAGTGGTATCTATTTAAATGAAAAAATCTTATCTGTTTTAATTTAAATTGTAATAAGGTAGTGTAATGATCTCTCTATTAATCTTAATTTAAATTATAGTAAGTTAGTGTAATTACACTTGTGTAAATAAACTAATCTTTATTTAAGTTATTAATTAATATTAATTCAATTATTAGATAGAGCGTTAACTCTAAGTTTCTAGCCAAGCACAATCGTATATCAAACCTGTTATTTACTTTTGTTCTGATGACTATTTCGCAAAAACTTGTAAGTTGTAATACAAGCGGAAGACCTTATCTTATTAATTATGTTAAAAAGAGACTTCCGCTTGTATTACAAGTTACACGCTTTTCAGAAACGTACGAGCCTCTAGTCTATCTGTCATTTCTATACATTTTATGACGTCATTTTTGATTGGCTGTGCTAGAACCGTTGGTTACGACAAAGGTCAAGTGCACATGAAAAGTCAATTAGTCATTTTATTTCCGTAAGTACATTATTTATTTAACTTAACGATTTTCATATTGGCTACGCCCACGGGCACTTAGTCGATAAAGTCGATAATCATCAGTAGGGACAATAAACCTAATTTCGTGTTTTCTATATATTACATTGTACATACCTACAACAAGGATATACATATTAACTAATACCCCCTAGATAACACTACCTTGGGAGACTCCTAACTGCTAACGACTTTTCTATACATTTTGTACGAAATATATTGCAGTATTAAGCCGCAGACAGTCATATTTTTTTGAGAACAACCCAACTGCAGAATTAAAGTTAAGTAATTCTTAATTAAAAATATTATTTTAATTTTGAATTTAAGACTATTTTTTTTTATCGCCTGTCACGTGTAGGTATCACATAGGGATGTATTTACATGTAACTGCTATATAAATAGGAATATATAAATATTGCCTGCTCTGCCGCTACCTCAAATAATGTATAATAAGTATTATATAAAAAAACAATCCCATATCCATATCCTAAAATACAGGATAAACCTAGTTTAAGCGCTGGAAATCTTGTCATCCCTTAGCACAACGTTTGTACTGCTACTACATTATGTCTAGTTATAATACTTATAATTTGTGTCTACAATAAAAAATATTATTATTTATGCCTCTTTATTTATTATATGTCGCGGGTTAGGCGTTTTACAATATGATTATAAAAGTAAAATATAATAAATCATACATTATTTATTATTATTAATCCTTATACGAGTATGATCGGGATGGACAGAAAATAAATTTCCATACAGTAAAGTTCACACAACATAGCTTATGTTAAGGACACTGAAAGAAAAGTGAGTTCTTAAGTATTCACAGTCAAATACCTCTCTATACAGGATGACCGAGTTCCGAGCCAAGTTCCACTCAACTATTCCTTTCTTTCTAAAATGGCCGCCTCAAAGGAGCGCCTACATCTCCAACGGTCTACCGCGAACTTGGAAATCTGAAAATTTCGAGGATTTGTCTCTGTCACTCTAATGACGCTTTCTTTGGAGTGACAAAGACAAATCCTCGAAATGTACGTATTTAGAATTTCGCGGTTATTTCACAACAGAAATACGGGAAAAGAGGAAAACTGTCAATAAAGGAACAAAATTGAAATTGACTTGACTGGTAAGTCGAAGATTTGTCTCTGTCCAAAGAAGTCGTCAATAGAGTGACGGACAGGTGTGTTTCATGGTTATCACTCATATTTTAACGATAATATGATCCTTACGTTTCGGGTAATCGACGGTAGAAAGGCTAATTGACTTAACCGACATTTTATGAACTTTACAGGAGAGCCGTTTAAAATTTTATTTTTTAGAAAAAAAATCGCTACAAAAAAAGTAACAGGTATATTGTAACGCAACTGCCATCAAATATTCAAGATATAAAGGCGCATACTTTGGTTCCTACCTTGATAAAATTAGTTTATTATGTCTCGAAATAAAGGTCGCTTAAGTCAAATCTGCTAAAAATGAGAGAAAGGCTAATTGGTTCAAATACCAACAGCGTCTGCCGCCGGAGGCAAGTCAAATGACTGTAGTGTACAAGTGCACTTTTTTAAAAAGAAGGCTAAATGAGCTAAGCGCTATTTTTACTATACAACGGGGTAAGGCTAAACAGTTTAAGCGATTCTTTAATGGAAATTAGTGGCGATTCTAATTGACTTAAAGACACACACTCATTGAAAAATGGATTGCTTAAATCTCAGGAATTATATGAATATGATTAACCATGGTGGTTGAAGCTCGGATATTTAGAGACAAAGGTATAATTACTCTGCAGGTCTAAAGAAAACAAAATGAATGAAAATCGTTTTTCTCAATTTTTATTGCTATATAAAGAAAAATATTTGCTTCTAATAACATAATTAGATAAATATTTGGCAGAATCAGTCTTAGAAAAATTGCGGATATTGACTACAGCGTTTCATCCGCAATAACCTTTCTGTCGCTTTTATTGGAAAAAAATGCTCTTTTTGCCTAACATCTTTATAGTACATTACTGCAGCCGCCGGGAAATAGGGGGTTGCAGGCTGAGTATTATAGACTAGTTACGAAGCCTGCAAGCCCCTTTCACGGCTAGGCATGTATAGTGCTTTTCTCAAACTAATGCAATGAAATAAATAAATACACCATTCAAATAATAAATGTTTAATATAGTATAATTTAAACACAGTGCTGCCAAGTCTTGTATTTTCATATTTGCAGCCTTAAACATACTGGCAATTTTAGGTACCTATGCTTAACTACATTTTCACTCCATTTATAACATGAGTTAAACTTAAAATAATATATATTATGTTAAGAATAGTTACAATCTCACTTTAAGTATTTTAGTAATTAGTGTTATTACAATACAGCGAATTGCATAATAAGATATGCAATTCGCTGTATGAAATCATGTTTTTGAACGCAACTTTAGTAGGATAACTGAGCCTCCGCCCTTAATTCTGGCGGTGTACAGATTGTTTCTTCATTGCTGCTATCATCGGAACTCATATTTAATCTTATTTTATGAACATCGACAATAAAAATTAATTCCACTTGAATAAAGGCTTTTATTTAATTACCCGTTAATCCCGCCAAAATTTTTTTTTTTTAAGGAAATGATCCATTTTCCGCTTGTGCAGTTTTTGGATAAACCGTATTAGGGCTGTTATACACAACCTAATAATTAGGTATTTAATGATAAATACAAATATAAAGCAAATGATATTGAATGTTTTCTTGTTACTGGTGAATTGAGTTTCGTTTATTTAATAAGTTGAAGTATAAAATTGAAATAAATCTAACCATACAGATTTTTTTGGGATTATCAGTTCGTGTGTAATAGGCATTAACGCGAATATTTTTACCTATTAAAAGAACAGTTGCTTAACCTGTTTATGAACACAGACGCCATGTTCATTTTCAAATTAAAAACAAAATACTTCCCGGCCTAGGCCTGCAACGACATATTTCCCGGCGGCGAATGACACACGTAATGACAACATTTCATTGCATGTTTGAGAAAATTAATTTATTACTACGCTTGATAGTTACGATACATTTTTCAATCTTAATTTTTATTATATCTGTAGTCAGTTTTTTTTACAATATAAGCGGCAGAAATACGTACGTAAGTATTTAGACTTAAACTTGAATTATTATTAAATAATCAAGAAATAACAATGAAAATAATTAAATTATTTCATAATGTGAAATACACGATTTCAGTATCACACACAAATCACTACGGCACATGCGCCTACCGGCACAGACTACAAGTGATTGACGCGCCCGCGCGGGGGGCGGCGGTAGTTATAGGCGAGCGGCTCAAAAAACACCGACGGCGGCTGAATATACAAACGATACTCCTCCTGGAGTATGTGTGGCTGCTCCCGTGTTTCCGCTACTGCAGCTGTGGCCGGGTCGCATCCCACAAGGGTGGGACCGACGGCGGCAAGAGTGTGATTGTACCGCCGAGTCAAAAGTTTCTCATAGAAATTTTTGATGATTTAAGCTACACTGATATGATGCATTATGATTTTATTATAAGGATTTAAATGACACAGGTCAAACAAATATTCTATTTCAACCGACATTCTCATCTATAAAAAGAGGTTCAAAATGCTTAAGTAACATACATTTTATGGTTTAGGGTTTTACGTATTTGGTTGAAGCGACCCATGCCCTAAAAAATTGGGAGGAGCTAAATGGTTCAAGCGACATGCTTCTTTTATTTTAAATGGAGGCTAAATGCTTCAAACGCCTATGGTGGCACTTTTTTGTTGAAGTTCAATTGACTTAAACGACTATGCTCGTGTGTGATGGAGTAAAGCCAAAAGGTTCAAATCAAAACGAATGGCAAAGTTGGGAAAGTAAAAACCGCTTAAGCGGGAACCAACCAAACATGTTTGTGGGTCAAGTCACGTTTCATTCAAAAATGCAATTTTTTGTGTTGCTTCATGCCTTGATTTTTTTAACGCTGTATCAAATTTCAGAAGTGTTAACCGCCATCAAAATCGTCTGATCGCTATGAAACCGAGCTCAATCGACGGAGAAAAATCTGCCGATTCCGATGATATAAATAACTCAATATGGCCCAAAGTGTCGCTTAAGCCAATTAGCCTTTCTACCGTCGGTATGACGTTACACCCGTGGTCGCAGGCAGACTGACAGGATAATATTAACGTAAGTTTATTTGTCGTTATAATTTGACAGACAGATGCCCGAAATTTACGAATTTCGAAGTTGCCGGTACGTCTTTGTGCACCTCATCCTGTCAGAAAATACGGGTGATACTTACCTATAGTTGCAGATTTCTATACCTGAAAACCTATTTATATTCCAATACTTGTCAAAAAGTATTGCCATTAAAATGAAATATTAGGAGGTTCGGTAAATTTTCACTTCTGTAAATGTTATAGGTAGCTGCTTATTTTATCTACATTGTTAAAGACAACATTTAAATCTACCTATTTCTTAATTAAACAATCTTATTTAAATACTTGTCGCATATAAAGATATTTAATTTAATTGTTTTATCGGAGAAAAGCTTAAATTACAATGGCAATAACTCAGGATTTAACAACATTTGGTACCTATTTATTAATAGTTTCGTAATGTGTTTTAAAATTTTTAGGAAAACTGGTTAGGTTACCAAACGGTTGTTTTTTTTTCTGAAACGTTACTAATGTTACAATGACGATAACACGTGTCACTGTGATATTTCGCCATCTTTGGTATTTTTTTGACGTATATTGGAATCCGATTGAGTTTTTAAGTTTAGTATATTATAAACCTATCCATGTGCAACACATAAACCTAGATCGGACTTCCCTATGGAAGGCTAGATGGTGTAAAATTGGAGAAGCCTATGTCCTGCAGTAGACAAGTATAGGCTGATGATAATGATGTCGGAAGTGATGTGATGTGATATCCTAAGAATTTATGTTCAGTAATTCACAGCTTTAAGAATAATCTAAACGCGGATGGAGACAACGCCAAAAGCTAGTAGCTTTGTCGCCAGTACCAAACTGAGAAGTGTAACGCGATTAATACATTAAAAACATCTTAAATTTAGGAAGACCTTTATCACGATTTACACAATAACGAATTGTATTAATTTATTAACATCGCTGTGTACTGATGGTTGGTTATTTTTGAAACGTCACAATGATAATGACATGAGGCAGCGTGGCATTTCGCCATCTTTGGTAGTTTTTTTGACGTGTATTGGAATTTAAATACGTTATAGACTATAAGAATGAATTTTTGATAGTTTAGAAATGAGCCTTATATGACGTTAAGACTATCGGAAAAACGGTTAACCTTACCCTCATATTGATAAGGTTGAATATATAACTCAAAAGTTCATTCTTAGAAATCTGCAACTATACATTGTTCCATGGCTCTATGCACGACTAGGTAGCACTAACAGTCTTCCCATAAAAAGTTGAGAAGGAAATACTTTCTTTAAACATCTTAAAGCCTGCAAACACGCAACTGTTTCTAACCAGCGTTCCTAATTTCCCAAACAAACATCTCTCGCTAATGTTTCCTCGCGTGGAACATATTTATTTGGCCTCAAATAGAACCAGTCATCTAAACTTCCAAATACAAAACGTCATATAAGCGTGTACATAACAATACTAATAACACGTTTCGATTGAGTTGGGCCTATACCTATGATACTATAAGTATTATCTGGTAAAGTTCGTCGCGCCTACGCAAATCATACGGGTAATATATAGACGATACTGGCTCTAATCTATAATCATTATGGAGACGTGTCCGTGTTTTACCTGTGACATTCTCGTTTATTATCGATTGCTATATTATTAACAAATAGACCTTGGAAAAGATTATTCGAACATTATTCCTTTGGGTATACCTGATATTGATGTAGGCTAAGTATAGGCAAATTTCCCTAGGGTCAAAGAATCGCAATACATAGGTTGTCCATACCTTTGAAAACTAATTTACTCAACGCAACAATAACAACAGTATTTTAATCATTATCGCTATTACTAAGAGGTTACCTTAATATATTGGGCCATAAATTCATAATAATATTATGAAATTTACGTTTTTCGTAATAGACTTCAGTTTGGTCCCTAATTGTATTATCTAAAATAGTATTGTTTTTTGTTTTCAACAGTGCACTACGTAGCAAAGGTTTTTTCTCACCGTTAATTTTATTGTTTTTTTCCTAGGGATTATTAAAAAATAAGCTTTGAATAACTCTTGCCATGCTGCTACCGGTTTAATTTTTTCGAATACCTACGTATTTTATGACAGTAACTAGTTTTAATTTATGAAATAGAGATAAGTAAATAAAAAAACACGCATTAGAAGTGTTAAATATTATTGGCGAAATTTGGTTTAGTTTTATTTTGACATCAAAAATAAATACAAAATGAAATGAATAATAAATAATACACATAATTCATTTCAGCGTTCGCCATAGTAGGCAAGCTATGGGTAGGTAGGTACTGGGACATATTATAGCCTCTGTAGCTTAGTTGGTAGTGACCCTGCCTACGATGCTGGAGGTTCTGGGTTCGAACCCCGGCCAGGGCATTATTTGTGTATTTATTTATCACAAATATATGTTCCTTGGTCGTGGCTGTCTATGTATGTAAGTATCTATGTATATGTATCTATCTATTATATATATCGTCGCCTGGTCGCATCACAAGCCTTAACTGAGCTTACCGTGGGACTAGGTCGATTTGTGTACCTAAGATGTCCCAAGATATTTATTTATTTTTACGCTATTAACTGTACTACCTAGTGTAACAGAAAAACACCTCTAAATGTGCATTCAGACCAAACGAGCATTCGCTGTTCTATCCCCCAATCTACGAAATTAACGAATCACGTTTTGTGTAACGATTAGAGGTGTGCGCCGGCATAGAAATCGCCGGCGGCGGCGCGCCGCAAAATTTTGCCGGCGTGGCGGCGCCACGCCGGCGTCAAGGCCAAATTATTGCCCTGTACGTTCATACATATAAGGATGAGAAGCTATTAAAAACCTAGATATTGTTTAGGACAAGTTTATTATAAAAAAATCGATCACAAGATTTGAATGCATTTGAAGCATGGACATGACCGCGTGGTGAAATTAATAAAAACCGTTTAAAAAAATAAACACGAAACAAAGTTATAGATTGCATTTTATGCGGCAATTGTCATAATTTATCGCGTATTTGTTCGAGGATTTGTCTCGCTCACTCTAATGACGCCTTCGTTCGAGTGACAAAGAAAAATCCTCGAAATTTACTAATTTCGATTTTCGCGGTAATACTTCAGATATTGTCAATAGTATGCATTCCCGATCGTACATATTCCCAATCCCAATAATACGAATTTCAAATGCTACAAATACCCAACACTACAAATTCCCAATACTACGAATTTCCAATAGGAAGATTTTAAATACTACAGATATCCAGCTTTACAACCTCTTTATAGTGCCATCATCGCCCACACTGCTAGTCATACATCGGTGTATAAGCACACGAACATATTTTTTTTATATAAAATCTATTTTTGTATATTTTGCTTTTTTTGACGTTATTATTACAAGCCTACAAAAACTGCAAGTCAAATTTTAAATGCGTTTTAATATATTCATTAATAAATATTTCGTATTCTGTCCAAAAAGAGGAAACATACCGATATGAGAAATACCTTTCTTAAATTGCTTATCAAAAAAAAAATTATAAATATTAGATGTCATATACCAAAGAAAAACGACCAAGATCCCCACCTCGGACATAGGTGATCTTGGTCGTTTTTCTTTGGTATATGACATCTAATATTTATAATTTATATAGTATTAAGTAGTGTGACTACTGGAGAAAAATTAAAAGTACAAATCAAGATATTTAGTTAATAAATAATTTGATTTGTGTTTTCGCAATATGTTCAAAAAATAATGTTAAAAATGGTTTTTTTTTTGGAGGAGAAAACAGTGAACACAAAATCATGATTTCGCCAATTTTACGTAGGTGTGCGTAGGTATTATGAGGCGAAGCTGCAGTTGTCTATTTCTAAGCCGTGCAAAGCGACAACATTTTTTTCAAATGCCAATTCTTTAAAAAGCTTCCATCTCTTTCGTTTAAAAATATCTTATTCAAGAAGCACAAAAATCATGAAATTAATAGAATCAGTTAATAGACAGCCATTAAACCTCCTATGGTGGCTTAACGTAAATAATGAAAAAACATCCATCATCATCATCAGCAGTCATCGCAGTCCACTGCTGGACATAGGCTTCGCCAATTTCACGCTACCGTTTTCGATCATTGGCTGCTCGCATCCAGCTCCTGCCAGCCATCCTGCGCAAATCGTCGCTGCACCTTGCCCGAGGGCGTCCTACGCCTCCTCACTACGCTTGCCGAGACACGATCTCCACTCAAGAACTAGTTTACCCCAACAGTCGGTTCTACGTATAATATTGAAAGCCCACTGCCACTTCAGCTTGCTAACACGGTGGGCTAAGTCGATAACTTTGGTTCTCTGCCAGATAACCTCATTTCTGATTCGATCCCGCAAAGAGACGCCGAGCATTGCCCTTTCCATAGCTTGCTGAGCGACCTTGAACTTGTGGACCAGCCGTACCGTCAGTATCCACGTTTCGGCTCCGTAAGTCATGACGGGTAGGAAGCACCGATTGAAGACTTTTGTCTTCAGACACTGTGGGATCGACGATGTGAAGAATATAATATAATGAAAAAACACACAGCTAGTAATACCTAAGATTATAAGCCTAAAAGCGGTTCAATAAGACCTACGTTATGACTTACAAGCGAGTGTATTGAAAAAAGCATTACAATTGGGAATCAGCAGGCGTGAAATCTAGAGAATATGGAATCTGTAGACATAGGAATCAATCAGTAATATTGAAAATCAACTAACCGTAATGTTCGAATAACTATTAAAGTATTGGGATTCTGTAGGTTTGTAAATCTGTAGTATTGGGAATGTGTAGCCTTGGATTTCTGTAAAATAAATCTGTACAATTGGAAAGAATTCTGCCCAAGTAGTGTATTTTTTTCGTAGGTGCGTATCAATATCTGAAAATCTGCAATCCAGAAATGCTGCGCATACAATATTTTGGGTCAGAGGGAACCGCTTGTCGATATTCGCAAGCATATTGTTGTTTAATGTCAATATGATCAGCGTGGCGCGTAATTTAAATGATTTTATTCCGTAAAATTTTTGTCGCGGCGTGGATTTTGAAAACCTCGGCGGCGGCGGCGGCGTGGGTCCCGCGGCGCGGCGCCGCCGCGCCGGCGTGGCGCACACCTTTAGTAACGATCGAATTTCGTAGAGTGGGGGATAGAATAGCGAATGCTCGTTTGGTCTGAATGCACCTTAAGACATACTTAGCTGTACTTGTAACCTACACGAATAAAGGTTCAAGTAAGCAGTATAAAACTTAATTGCAGTACGTAATACGAGTACATGCAATAAAGAAGTCACAATGAGAAAGCGGCCATCGAACCAGAGATTCCGCTTAGTCAGCCAGCCTAATTACATCCTACAACTCGATTGTGTTTGATACTCAGTGGTCAAAACATCGTGCGAGTAACGGCTTGAGAATACAGTCATCATCATCATCATCATCAGCCTATGATAGTCCACTGCTGGACGTAGACCTCTCCTATTAACTATGCGTATAGACGCATTAGGAGGTAAATACCCATAATCGCCACACTGGGCAAGCGGATTGGCGATCACAGTAATGTGTCCACTAGGATGACGCTGCTGCCCATCATCAATATTGTAGAATGGTCAGCAATGGCTTGAGAATACAGTGTGAAAATCTAATACGGGCGATCAATTAAACCAGGCATGGGATTCATTACTGTAATCATGGATTACAAGGTTATTTTTAAAGTTACTCTTAATTATGACCCCACAGAATTTTTTAAAGATTATCGGAGCAGCAACGTAGGTACGAACATTTGTTATTGTTGATATGGCAGTTAAGTCATCTGCTTTTGAAATTAGGTGTCAACGAGTGTTTAACTCGCGTATGTTGCTTTACATTGCGCGCCGAATTATTTTGTATGGAAAAGTTTTGTTGCTCTAATTTTAAGTAAAAGATAAATAAATAAATAATTATAAATATCTTGGGACATCTTACACAAATCGACCTAGTCCCACGGTAAGCTCAATTAAGGCTTGTGATGTGGGTACTAGGCGACGATATATATAATAGATAGATACATATAGATACTTAAATACATAGACAGCCATGACCAAGGAACAAATATTTGTGATAAATAATTACACAAATAATGCCCTCGCCGGGATTCGAACCCGGAACCTCCAGCTTCGTAGGCAGGGTCACTACCAACTCCTACAACTACTAGGCTACGGAGGCTGACAAATTGAAAGTACTTATTATGTCGTAAACTAACACCCGTTAAGAGCTTCGCCCGTATTAGACTTACACCCTGTATATGTAGCCAGTAGATTCAGTAGTAGCCGTACCATGACTTTGCAAGTATCGGTAACGTTAGTTTTACTCGATATGTAAAGCAGGCCATCGCGCTCGCTCCAAATTGTCAGTGCGAGCTTTCTGTCCGGCTCGCTCGCACCAATGCGGGAGTCGTGAGTACGAGCAGGATGGACAGAAAGTAAATTCGCGTTAACAATGCGGTGGCCGCTCTTGTTAAGCACTTAAAGTGAGAGTATCTGGTATGTCATCATCATCATCATCAGCCTATGATAGTCCACTGCTGGACGTAGGCCTCTCCTATTGACTATGCGTATAGACGCATTAGGAGGTAAATGCCCATAATCGCCACGCTGGGCAAGCGGATTGGCGATCGCAGTAATGTGTCCACTATGATGATGCTGCTGCCCATCATCAATCTTTAATCAAATATGGTCAGTGACACTTCAATCCCTTAGTCGACTCTTACGACACCCGCAGGAGGAGTTGGGGTGGTGACAAATGTATTCTTTCTGCCGTCACCACACGGTGGTATCTGGTATGTATAGGGTTGTAAATGGAAAAAAAAAACATTTTTTTTTCCAAAATTTTGAGTAGCACCATGATTTTTTTTAGGTGTTTAAATAATACAGTTTTTCGTGATTTATCGTGTAACTAAAAACATTAAAGTAAGTATGTCTGTGTTAGGTATGTAAGTTTGTAACTACATTATTCAGCATTAAAAGTTAAAAAAAACTATTTGTACTTGGTAGGTACGTGGTACGTGGTAACTACCTAATACGGACTTCGTTAATATTTAATAAACTTAAAATCAAAGTTGTTAAATAATTTTCGTTTAATAGTTAACATAAAGTTTAAAAAAACAGTAAAAAGTATTAATTGCCTTGCAAATTTTGAGATTTCTAACTTTTGAAAAAAAATACATTTTAGAAAAAAAACCTTTTTATTTCATGTTTTTTTTCAAGCTAGTAAAATTTTTTTTGCAACCCTAGGTATGTAGGTACCATGTTTTTAATTTTTTTAAGGTGTGCAATAAAAAGTAGGTATTCTATTCTATTCTATGTACCTACTCGTATACTTAGAGTAATGGACTCTTCTAATTATACCTAAATATTTGCAAGTCCTAAATATGACGAAATATCCAAGGTTTGCTCTACCTAAAATATAAACAGTGTTTAAAGTACCTATTAAAGTAACCAAGCATTTTAATTCAAAAACTTTCTCATAAACTTACAACAGTTTCATAAGTGCAACTTTACTGTGACCCGTTTTACTTAGAACTTTCCTGGACTTCTCTATTTTTTAGCTTTTGCTCGTCTTTAATAGTATTGTTGGGGAAAAAGACTCTGCTTTTTATTTTAAGAGACACATTAAAATATTTTACAGAACTTTTTATTTTTTAGTTTAGTATTGTATACCTATTTACTCCTCAGTTAGGCACTGGTCTCACCGCGAGCTACTAAGCTATGAACTTATGGGTTATAAATACGAACAAAAGATACGCACTCCCGTGTAAATAAAAGAGACGCGGCGATACTCGCCCATCTATCAGCTATCACCGCCGGGCGAGTATCGCCGTGTCTCTTTTTTTACACGGGAGTGCGTAACTTTTGTTCGTGTTTAAATCCCATAGTTTATGTCTCAGACCAGTGCCTAAAACTCCATATTATCCATATCTAGACCTTTTGTTTCACATCACATCACATCATCAGCCTATACCAGTCCACTGTTGGACAACGGCCTCGCCTTACCCATTAGGAGGCAAATGCCCATTAATCGCCACGCTGACCCGCTTGTCGGCGATCGCAGTAGTGTGTCCACAATGATGACGCTACTGCACATCATCAATCATCCACAAATAAAATAGTCAGTGACACCTCAATCTCTTAGCCGACTCTTACGACACCACCGGGAAGAGTTGGGGTGGTGACTGTATTCTTACTGCCGTCACCACACAGCTACACGGAGACACTTCGTTCCTGTTTATCTATTCACACGGACATACTTATCGAACACAAAAGCGCCATTATATCCATTATGCAGGTCCAACGACCTGTCGACTAGTTCTGACACTGGCAAACTGCAGCATCAAACTATTCAATGGAATTACAAGATGCAGTTCAATTGCTTAAAACAAGTTCATCAAATGCTCAATGGACGTGGAATTTGAATTTGTCTCGTATAATTGGTGCTCTCCTGGCGAGAACTGTGGCCTTACTATTGGCTGCAGTTTGCATTGATAGTAGGAACTGCTAACGTTGTAGTTAATTGATACCGTATCATCATCAGCCTATGATAGTCCACTGCTGGACGTAGGCCTCTCCTATTAACTATGAGTATGGACGCATTAGCAGATAAATGCCCATAATCGCCACGCTGGGCAAGCTGATTGGCGATCAGAGTCATTTTTATTTTATCAAATAATGGTCAGTGACACTTCAATCCCTTAGTCGTCTCTTACGACACCCGCAGGAGGAGTTGGGGTGGTGACAAATGTATTCTTACTGCCGTCACCACACGGCCTGATGAAATACCCATTATTGATGGAATACCCGCGACCAAAGCCCGACTATCATAAGCTGATGTATGTATGTATGTATGTATTTCATCAATTCCAAGATGAGGATCCTCTAAATGGATCGAAACATGTCGAGCAATTATCAACTTAAATTACGTGAGTAACCCGTTCGCTAAATATTTAAATATGTTCGAGTCGCACGTTAGTTACAATTCTAAAAAAAATACACTACTGTGGCAGTACTCCATAGTACTGCCACAGTAGTATATTTTTTTACCCTCCTTGTGCCGTACAATGGTGCAAGCATAATGTACGGCGAATGAGGTAAAACAGTCGAAAGTTACCTACTGGAAATCATGGTAGGAGTAGTGGAGGCAAATTGCACTACTCTAGTAGTACGATGGTGCTCGAACCTCGCAACGAGTTGGCCGTGCCAAATTGCCCAGAAACAACAGCGGACGAACAGTAGGCCAGCTGAATGATTTCCTATATATTGTGATACTTACTTGTTTCCCTTTTTATTTAATTAATCGGTATGTATTTTGTGTTATTTGAATTTTAATATGTCTTGTACCTATGTAATGTTAAATTTGTGTTTTGACATGTGTTTTTGAACTTGGAAATTTGGAAAGATTTATTATTTTACTAAAGCGCGTTTGCTGTTTTATGAGATTATCGTGGTAATTTCACTTTGCAGTTATATAACTTGCCAACAGACTTTTCACAGATTCACTTGGCATAACAATATTTTTACACGACTGCCAAAAGGAGAGTATATGTGTTCAGCCCCTATGTATGTTTCATATTTTCTTTAAACGCGCAGATCTTCGCGACCACTTGAACGTTTTTAATAGTGTAAGGTATCATTTGAATCCTCGTGACGTCGCGGGTAACATAGGATATGTGACGTCACGTTAAAATCAATATGGCGGCTTAAAAATTCAATATTGTCCAACCAAAAAAAAAAAATAAGAAAGAAACCTATCGAGATTGGTATCAAAATGAAGAGCTTCAAACAACGATTACTAACATGTATATAACTTATAGGTTTATTACTTATTCAAGAAGAGCCAGATTCATTAAAATACAATTAAAGCGCAAAGAATAATATGTCATCTAAATGCTATGATTTGGGTATCAAATTAAAGCATTTTGTATGCAGATTGTAAATATATATACAAGTTATATGTTTAAGTATATGTTTGAAGAGAAAACTCGAAATGTTCTACATCGCACTATTGAAGTTTTTCTTCAATGCCTAAACCGTGACAGGACTGTCACCGTTGACACATCTTCTTGAACGCTAAGTGTGTATGAAACAGATACATTGTATGTACGTGCTTGTGGTCAAGGGGTAAAATGCACGGCTGCTACGCAGCGGTCGTGGGTTCAATCCCCGGCTCTCGTGATCGATGATTTTTTTTCAAATAAAACTTGTATACGATATATCGTTTGATAAAACAGTACCAGTCAAAAGTTTAAGTTCTCTCCATGATTTCGATACAAAATAGACTATCGGGAGATATCTTTTTCTCAGTGTTAACAGTAAAATTTCAAGAGCTAGTTAATATTAATTTCCCGTAGAATCTGAACAATTTTAAACATTGGAACCGATAATAATTCATAGGCAAGTGAATTTGTCATATTTTGATGATGACATGACTACCAAAAGCTGCCACAGCTGCCTCATTTGTCCGAACTGTTCGAAAGGAACGGTTAATTAATAAGAAATAGCTCAATAATCAGTCATAATTATATTAGTTGGAAACAAGTGTCGACTTAAATGCTGGAAAAATGATAGCCCACACAGCCGAATTCGTATCAAAATCGTGGTGCGAACTTAACATTTTGTTCAGTATACTGTATACACAGTGTTTTACGGTGAAGGAAATCACCGTGAGGGAACTTGCATACATCTGCGAAGAAATTCAAGGATGTATGAGAAGTTCCCAGCAAGTATTGGGCCAGCGTTGCGGAGGATTGCCAGAATACAATATCAAAAAAAGAACGTACAATATGATTCGCATATCAGAGGTATGTCCCTAAAATACGACATTTAAATGTGGGCCGGTTTTTTTCATCCAAAATATGAGCCTACAATTTTTGTTAAATGTCAAATTAGTAATTAGGCACATGATAGGGTACAACAACGTCACTAGAAAACAAGCTTAGTCAGACATATGGTGCTAGAGAGGAACACTAAAGGGGTGGCACGGTTTTTACCGTTCTGCCGTTGGCTTTTGGTCAGATCAGGGTCGGGTTTGGCCTTTACATTTGCGCAGGGGAGTTGGTATGAATGATGGTTGGTTTGCTTGCTTTCACGCAGCTCGCAGGCAAGCGCGCTGGTTGGCCGCGCTCCAGGCCTTCGGTTCGGCCCTACGCAGATCACGGCTTTCAGCCTCCGCATTTTCTCGAAATGATTTTTCTGAGATTCGTTTTAATGCTACACCTCTCCATTGAATAGCAAAGGAGCGCTGGGCTCTGTTAGCTTGGCCTTCGGCCTTGCAAGCTGGTGCCCCTTTAGGGGACACTTCGGGCCTTCGGCTACGCGGAGCTTGGTTTACGGCCTTCGCAGGTTGTGGAAACGATCGTCGGATCTACGGATCTCCGATTCGTTTTCATGTTACACTATTCCATCAGGTAGTGTGGTAGCGCTGGGCTCTGGCTTCGATTGTTAAGGCAGTTAAGAAGGACGGTTGTACCACTTGGGCTCGCTCGTCGGGGCTCCAACCATTGGGCTCGCGCTTGAAGCACCTCGATAGTTATGCTCCAGGCCTTCGGCCCTTCTTCGGCCTTACTTTAAATTTCTTCCAAGTAACACTTGGGCTCTCTAAGTTAATGTCTGTGCCTCTGGCTCCGGTGGTCCGGGCCAGGGGCTCGGCTTTTGGCCTCACAAACCAGCGCCTCTCTGAGAAACGATTCGGGCCTTCGACCCTACGCGGAGTACGTCCTACGGCCTTTGCAGGTTGTCGAAACGATCATCGTATCCATTTTAACGTTACATTATTCCGTCGGCTGACATGGTAGTGCTGGGCTTTGGCGGCTCGGCCTTCCGCCTCGCGAACTTTAGGTGTTCCTTGGAGTTCGAAGCGAACCGTTGCACGTTGAGCCCTCCGGTTCGATTATGAAATCAGTTAAGAGGGACGACGGCTGTACCGTGTGGGCTCGCTCGTCGTGCAATTTTCTCGCAGGTCGGCCTTCGGCCTCGCTTTAAGTTTACAAGCGACATGCTTGGGCCCTCGAAGTGAATGTTCGGGCCTCTGCAAGCTCAGTTTTCGGCCTCCCACCCTGCAGCTCGCCCTGCGGACTCGATCAACATATAGATTTACACTGGTTTCAGTTATGTTCCGGCCCCCAAAATTCGCTAATTTTAATACCAGAGGAGTTCCCATCCCGCTGGATGGGAACTCCTCGGGTCCCCGGAGCGAAGCTTCAGCCCTCTGCGAACTCGGTTTTTTGAAATTCTATCCAACTTCAAGGAATCTTCAGATTCACTAAAAGGTTTCAAATAAATAAAATAATTAAAAAATTAAAAAACACGACTGCCGTTTTAAGCGAACTGAAAAGTAACAAATAATTCTTTTTTCAGGTTAATTATTGTGAGCGTACCTACATAAGTATAGGCGCTTGTCTTATTACTTACAATATTTTGTTTCGATTGCAGTCGGGGAACCTTTCATTACCAAAAATATAAATATATGGAGGTTCCCCGACTGCAATCGAAACAAAATATTGTAAGTAATAAGACAAGCGCCTATACTTATGTAGGTACGCTCACAATAATTAACCTGAAAAAAGAATTATTTGTTACTTTTCAGTTCGCTTAAAACGGCAGTCGTGTTTTTTAATTTTTTAATTATTTTATTTATTTACCAAGTTATTTTTAGCAACTTTCATTTGGCCGAATTTTCATTTGCCAACTAGGTTATGCTAGGTTGGAATATGATAATATGTGAAAGATACAAGAAACGAGCTTAAGTAAATTTCAAAGTTCATTTGAAAGCCACCTAAACTGTATTCTTATATTTGTATAAAAACTCATATATATGTCGGTACACAGTCCAATAAGGACTGAAGCATAAGCTTCTCAGATTAATACAAATGGATAGTCGAGGACAAAGTTACCTGGTTTGATACTGAGAATACCGACTTTCGGGGATAGGTATGTCTCTGTCACCCCAACGAAGGCGTCACTAGAGTGACAGAAAAATCCCCGAGATTTGCGAACTTCGGTGTTCGCGGTGCCAGGCCTGTGTTCCTACTATCAGCTGCGACCAGGAGATTAATGCGGAGTCGTGGATTTACTTTCTATGCATCTCTCCCATACTCGAATATAGGTGGAAGCGATAGGGTTAGAAAGTAAATCCGTTTTAATCGCACTGCTGTAGCGATAGAACATAAAGACCTTATAATTTATAGAACATTGTCAAACCCCCGACCCAGTGTGCACCTATAGGTGCATGCAGACCAAAAGAGCATTCGCTGTTCTATCCCCACTCTACGAAATCAACGATTCACGTTTCGTGTAAAGGTACATTCAGACCAAATGAGCATTCGCTATTCTGCTTTCGCTATGCACCTTAACGATCGAATTTCGTAGAGTATTAGGGGGATAGAACAGCGAATGCTCTTATCTTAAGAGTAGGCTTATGGTGGCACCGTGTTTAATCGTTTATCGTTGTTTCCGTCAGGATGCAAGTGCGAAAGTTACGACTGTTACGATTACGAGTAACACGATAAACGGTAAATGCATGACCATCATAAGCCTGCTGCAGTGTTTTGTTCACTGTGCGGCCTTCAATATTAAACTGAACAACATAATGCCTTGCCTACTTACCAAATTATGCCCCACGGGACAGCCAAAATGGAGGAAGTCATATTTTTCTATTTAATACTCGTTTGCCTGTATTTTCTCGTGTTTCGTAAGCTGCTTAGCATTTAGGTTACTGGTTCAGCAAAGTGTGTAACTACTTACCATTTGATTACTCCGCATAGTTTTATTATCTACCAAGTTTTTACCTAGGAAACTGAAATAGCAAGTTAAACTTAATTATTTTTATGACTGCCGAGGTGACCTAGTAAATCGTCCATAATTTTCAAACTTTTTTGGCGACGAAACCCTTTTAAACCATTAAATCTAATGGAGCCCCTAAATTTACTGAGCTGTTTTGGCTATCTGACAAACGTATGTACATAGTTGTGCTTGTCCTCAATTAGGTCATTTTGGCGAAGCCTTTAACGGATAGAAAATATTGTAACTGATTGTTCATTCAGTAAATCAATCAAATAATTTATTTTACGGAACCATAGAATTACGATATTCCATGGTTAGAAAATAGGTTAGGTGTTTTACAAAATACACTTTGGGGTTATAGTTGCCGATTTCTAAGAATGAAACTTTGACAGTTTATAAAAAATTAGATTCATATATATATGTATATATATATATAACGTTAGACTATCGGAAAACTGGTTTACCCTCATATAAATAAGGATTTATCTATAACTAAGTATCACAAGTTCATTCTTAGAAATATGCAACTATAGTGCCAATTTTAATTTTTTTTATTTATTAAAGTTCCAAAAACATTTTATTTAACGCAGAGTTTCATGTAACTTAACTGCTAAAGCCATTAATGGCTTATTTACAGCCAGAGCTCGGGCCAATTACAACAGTAGGTACAATATTAATGTTACTTACTAATTTGTTGTACTGTCCTTCAGATAAAGATGGATTGAGATTGAGAGACTATTGAAATACCATATGTAATGGACCATTACATTTACTTACCGTGAAAGTTCCTATCAATCTCCCGAACTACGAACGAGACGACACAGACATAGCTGTAGGTGTACTATAAGATACGAAGTAAACATAAGTTTCAGCAGTACCACGAGCAGCTGTGCCAAACATTCAATCTCGGAGTCCAACGTCGGCGATTTCAGAGAACGACATAATATATGGCAGGCCACGACATGTCGCCGTGTGCTTGTGTAGGTATTGCATTTTGTGTTTAGCTATCGGAAATATTATTATCGTGTATATTTAGGTGCGTTGGGGGTAAAGGTGCGTTCAAACCAAAAAAGCATTCGCTATTCTAATCCCCCACTCTACGAAATTAGATCGTTACACAAAACGTGATTGGTTGATTTCGTAGAACGGGCGATGGAACAGCGAATGCTCTTTTGGTTTGAACGCACCTTAAGATGAAACGGTTTTTTGAACGAAGTAGGACAATTAGGTCGATTTGTGTAAGATGTCCCAAGATATTTATTTATTTAATTAGGACAAAATACTACTTTTTCCCTGCTACCAGTAAAAGGACAACTTTCTGTCATTCCCCAATCAGAAAAGTGTTTCATTTCATCTTACCTCAACGCACCTTATGTTCTTTCGGACATACTCGTAAATCTGTACATTTTGGGTTGTTATAACATTTATTGGTAAACCAACCAAATAAAAGCCCACTTGTAGCCGTACTATGAGATGAATTGAAAGTAAAGGATCATCATCATCATCATATCAGCCGAAAGACGTCCACTGCTGAACATAGGCCTCCCCCAAAGATTGCCACAATGACCGGTCCTGCGCCACCCGCATCCAGCGGACTCCTGCGACCTTCACCAGGTCATCGGTCCACCTTGTGGGGGGCCTACCCACGCTACGCCTTCCGGTACGTGGCCGCCACTCAAGAACCTTCCCGCCCCAACGGCCATCGGTTCTACGCGCAATGTGCCCCGCCCACTGCCACTTCAGTTTAGCGATTCGGAGAGCTATTTCGGTTACTTTGGTTCTGCTGCGGATGGTCTCATTTTTAATCCGATCACGCAGAGAGACTCCTAGCATAGCCCTCTCCATTGCCCTTTGGGTGACTTTGAGCCTTCTTATGAGGCCCATTGTAAGCGGCCACGTTTCAGTACCGTATGTCATCACTGGCAACACACACTGATTAAAGACTTTCGTCTTCAAACACTGCGGAATATTGGACGAAAATATGTGTCGTAGCTTCCCGAACGCTGCCCAACCGAGTCGGATTCGACGATTGACCTCTTTCTCGAAGTTGGACCTACCTAACTGAATAGTTTGCCCTAGGTATATATATTCGTCTACAACTTCGAGTGTAAAGTCTCCGATTATTACGGGAGTTGGTGCTACATGGGAATTCGACATGATTTTCGTCTTATCCATGTTCATCCTAAGACCAACTCGCTCGGAGGCTTTACTGAGGTCAACGAGCATAGTACTTAAGTCCTCCAAGGTCTCAGCCAAGACTACTATATCGTCAGCGAATCGAAGGTGAGTGAGGTACTCGCCGTTTATGTTGATACCCAGCCTTCTCCAGTCCAGAGTCTTAAAGACATCCTCCAGTGCAGCGGTAAACAGCTTAGGGGAGATGACATCTCCTTGCCTAACTCCCCGCTGCAGCAGAATAGGTTTCGAGCTCTGGTCTTGGAGTCGGACTGACATTGTGGCGCTCTCGTATAAACACTTCAACACCTCGATATAGCGGTAGTCGACTTGGCACCGTTGGAGAGACTGTAGTACTGCCCATGTTTCGATCGAATCGAAGGCTTTCTCGTAGTCCACAAACGCTAAACAGAGGGGCAGGTTATATTCTTCGGTCTTCTGTATAACCTGGCGAAGCGTATGGATGTGGTCTACGGTACTAAAGCCTCTTCGGAAACCGGCTTGTTCGGGAGGCTGGAAGTCATCAAGCCTGCGTGCAAGACGATTCGTAATGACTCTTGAAAACAGCTTATAGACATGGCTCAGAAGTGAGATGGGTCGGTAGTTCTTCAATAAAGCGTTGTCACCTTTTTTGAAGAAAGTAAAGGATACGTTAGGTTTTATATGCGATATTGGAGCGAGCGCGATGGGCTGCTTTACGTATAGACTAGTATTCTCTGATCTGTGGTATAGAGAAAAACCTAACGTTACCGATTTTGCAAAGTCATGGTACGGCTACTGCAGTGTTATTCACTAAGGAAACAGCCTTGCTAACAGCGCTGTGTCAGCGCTGCGCCAGCGTCGAGCCTAAAAATGGTATTCACTAATGCACTTTAAACGACACTAGCGCTCGGCGACGAATGCGGCGTGAGCTGGGACTACACTGCGTCGAGAGTTACCGCCTACAGTTCGACGACGAGCTGTTCTACGTTAGTGAATACCGTTTTTCGCAGCGCTGCGCTCTACGTCGAAGTGAAGGCTGTGTCGTCGTCGAGCTCGTTGATGAACGCAGCGTTGAATGTGTCAATAAAGGTGCGTTCAAACCAAAAGAGCATTCGCTATTCTAACCCGTTACACAAAACGTGATTGGTTGATTTCGTAGAACGGGGGAAAGAACAGCGAATGCTCTTTTGGTTTGAACGCGCCTTAAGAGAATAGCATAGCTGCGCTCTACGTCGAAGTGAAGGCTGTCTCGTCGTCGAGCTCGTTGACGAACGCAGCGTCGAATGTGTGAACAAGAGAATAGCATAGCTGAATCTGTTACAGAACGACATGATATTAACCTGTTTTACTTGATGTTTTCGTCTACTCATTTCGAGGGTAGATTTTTATTTAAATATCTAAAATAACAGACGAAAGAGGTAGATAATTTAGAAAACTAAATTCATTGGAGTACAGTGCTCTTTGTTTCAGATAAATTGTTGTGCATTCATGGGCGTCCTATGATAATGATAAGAATACTAAACTACTATGTACTTAAGCATTAGTACTCGTATGTGAGTACCTACCTATCACTAAACGATGACCAGTTGACCACTATATTTGTGAGCATTCTAGTAAAAACGTCCCACCTTGTCGCTTACCATAAGGACACAATAGGCTTAGGATTTAGTATGATTAGGAATTTAATTGAGGCAAAGAAATTGAAGCGACAAACTGCGGCGTTTCGGCGACTATAAGCCTCACATTCGTTAAATATACTGTTCTATCAAATATGTGTATGTGTTTATAAACAATTTATCTATACCTATACACCTTACTAGCAATGACTATCAATACTATCATACATACCTACATGTTTTCACTATCTTCTTTCACTTCTTTATGAAAAAAAATGTACTTTACTTACTAGGTGTGTCAAAATTATTTTCGTTGTCTTGTTTCATACCAATCTGTCACGCTTTTAGTTGCTGTTTCGATTCAGTATATAAAAAATCCGGTGCACTTGTATTTCTTTTTCACGTTTGATTTTAATCCATACATCACCCAAGTAACAAAAGCGAATCTAAAAAGGGTATATTAGATATCTAATAGACTTCGATTTGATTGTCTACCATAAGAGTAACATTGCCCCCAAGCTATCTTCAATAACGCTTATAGATAGTCTATAGTAAAGTGGGCACAACCTTGTAACTATTCATACGTCTCCCTCTAGAAACCACGAATAGACAGAGTTAAGAATTAAACATTTTCAAATAGTCTTAAGGCATTCTTCTAGAGTCTTTCTATACTATTTATAGACCACGATATGCACTAGTAGATGGTTAATAGATAAGCTTGAGAGCTAAACAGAAGTATTTACCTGAGAAGTTTTAAAACCAAATTAACTCAACCCTGCCAACCTTAAGAAAGATTTTAATAGAAATAGACAACGAAACGTATAATGGCGCATATCTCAAAAGAATAATGCTAAGGTAATATTACAAAATGGCGTGACAAATTTCTAACTTCTTATTTCATGCGCCTAGTTTTCATCGGCTAATACTGATACTTAAACTTGCAAAACTTGGTGCGGATGAAAGTCTCTCGCTGAATTTGTGTAAAACTCTTTTTAAATAAGAGCGCCCGCTTGAAATGTAATATTTAATAAAATATTAACCAAATATAAAAATATTAAAAAAAATATATTGTGTTTATATGTTTAAGCAATTTGTTTCATTCATAATATAGTATAATAAAAAGTATAGGACGATTTGTTACAGAGAATACATTCATAAAAGTACAAAAACAAGCCAAAAAATAGTTCGCTACAATAATTTCACAAAATATTAGGCAGTAAAAATGGCGTCTAGTTAAACTTGTCTAGAAAAATGATTTCTTTAAAACAAACTTTCTAAAGAATAATCTGTAGTATAGCTCTAGTAAATGACAAGACTATTTTAACTTGTTGCAAACCAAACTTCCTAGTCGAGGAATAAACTGGTTTATGAGTGGTTTAAGATTACCGATAAACTGCCATTTTTGTATACTGTTTTAACTTCTCACAGTATTTCTAGACATCAATCAGAGAACTGGCATTTTGAGTGCGTTGTATATCATTTTGGATGGAATAATGCAGAACGAATTCAAGAAGTTTCCTTCTTAAAGAAATTTGTTTTTTATTTGTTGACAATATGAAATAATGTAATGGTATAATCGTAACTTCGCGCCGCCGGCGTGCGTGCGTGCGGAGTAGTCGCGAGACGCACGTCTTGACATGTTGAATTGTTTGGTGTATCCACGGTTCACGCGGCCGATTTGTAGCAGTTTTAACGTGTTATGTTTAGTTTTATCAGTGTATTTGAAGAGGGCGGAAAGTTTATTTTTTGTGGATCGTATTAAATTAGGTAGATATATCTAAATTATCATATTCGTACCTATCTGTATAAAGTTTCCCCGATTTCTAAGAATGAACATTTGACACGCATTGTTTATTTATTTATGGGTAGATGGAACCATTTCGTAATTAAAATTATTGTCTAATCTTTATTTATTATTTTAATAATCTTACCCGCTTAATTCATGAGTCGCAAATCAGAATCGGAACTCCTTTTGCTCCTTCTCTGTATTTTCTTCTATTTTTAAATATTTGCTGACTCGCCGACGAAAGCCACCAGATCTTTTAATTTGTTTTACTGTCTCCATTGCATAAAGCCAGCTGATCTAGTAAAATTGCACTTATTTACATTATCTTTAAGCAAATAAACACTGGAATCACTATTTCACTAACATATTATTAGACTTACTGAAAGATATCTACAAAAGTAGTTTATGTAGACTTTAGTCTTTTTATAAACAAACATTAGAGTACCACTAGCTAATACGGAATATCTGTTGAAAGTTAAATCTTAACATTTACCATCTTATCTAATAAAATACTGGAAAATAGGTACCTTTAGGCTTTATTAACTATTTATAGAACAATATGTCCTAAGATAATCGTAATACCTAGAAATGTACTTAAAATACGTGTTCTATAGATCAAATCATCTTAAAAAAATCAAATATGAGAAAAGATACACTATTAGGATACTTTTTCTTCACAGAAACCATTTATAGAAAGCCCTTATCTAAAAATAAACTGCGAATAGACTATCAATAGATAAATTCGTTTTAAGCCTTCAGGCCCATGTTACTTGGGCAAAAATTGAAAACTAAACATCATCTCATACAAAAATCACCACTGCGTCATGTTATTTAGGGACATAAAATAAGACAACGAAAACAATTTTGACCAAGGTATCTATCTACCGATAATAGTTAATAGCATACCTACTGATACTTACCTACAGACATTTAGCAAATTAGTATTTTGCAGATAAAAATAGTTTTGTGACTTTACCGTACATGTCCAACTTCCTGGAATAGTGGGCGGGAGATAATAGAGATCCCGTATTTAATTGCAAGTGATAAACAAGACTGATTCTAGTTCCATGTTGGCAGAAATGTACTCCCACGCAGGAACGGTCAATTATTTTACTGGTAAATTAGTTTGGTACTGGTTGCGGCAATAAGAATACATTTGTAATCCAACTCAACCCGTGGGTCGACGAAAAGTCGACTAAGGGATTGAAGTTTAGTGTCATTGACCATTCATTTATTGAAGATTGATGATGGGCAGCAGCGTTATCATAGTTACTGCAATCGCCACTCCGCTTGCCCAGCGTGGCGATTATGGGCATTACCTCCTAATGCGTCCATACGTACCTATGGGTAACAAGAGAATTAAATTAGGCTGCTGTTGATGGTGAAATTAAATTAAATATCTAATGTTTCGCATGTTGGATAAAATTACTCAAATGTTAAGAATCAGGTAGCTCAGTTAGTGTATTAAATCATCATCATCGTCATCATATCAGCCGAAAGACGTCCACTACTGAACATAGCCCCCCCCCCAAAGATTGCCACAATGACCGGTCCTGCGCCACTCACATCCAGCGGACTCCTGGGACCTTCATCGTGTCATCAGTTCATCTTGTGGGGGACCTACCCACGCTGCGCTTTCCGGTACGTGGCGGCCACTCGAGAACCTTTCCGCTCCAACGGCCATCGGTTCTACGTGCAATGTGCCTCGCCCAATGCCCCGTCTGTCTACCAGTTTAGCGATTCGGAGAGCTTTATCGGTTACTTTGGTTCTGCTGCGGATGGCCTCATTTTTATACGATCTCACAGAGAAACTCCTAGCATAGCCCTCTCCATTGCCCTTTGGGTGACTTTGAGCCTTCTTATGAGGCCCATTGTCAGTAACGGTGTGTGTGAAGTGTATAAAATAGATTCAAATTATTCACGGAATGCCCTGTTCAACTGCTGCCCTAGATTACGTAAGAAGCTAACGCTTCTTGTGCGTAGGTATTTTATATTTAATACAAAAAGGAAGAATGGTGCTGACTTTGACTTTCAAAATGGATGCTAATGCCTCATTCATCTTCAAAACGCTTCCGCGCCGAAAAGAAAATTCACTCGTTAAAACGTGCGCAAAGATCAATAGACGAAGAATTATGGAAGACAGATTTAAACCATTTAATTCAATACATTTCCAGTATTTCCACCCACGTCCCCTTAGGAAAGATGGCCCGTAATATCCGAGTATGGATGTAGATACTCGCGTTTTTCAGCAGGTGCGGGCATCTGTTATTTACGACGGTCCCTCAATGCTAGTGGTGGGCCGATGTCGTTCCCCGAGATTCCCAGTGCGGGAACGTGGAATACATCTGTTTTTCGTTCTGCAAGTAAAAACAACAACATCAGTAGACTTACAATATCTTTGCTACGACAGTATATCGCCGCGCGAAGGTTTTTCCGTTTCTTATCAAGTATTATATGTATTAATAAAATATTGATGGATAATCTCTATGTCGCGGCGACATATTGTCGTATCAAGCATGTGCTATAATTCTACAGATCAACAAAGGATCATTAATTTTCTATCTACTTTTAGTTTGTATCTCGGCTGTTCTATCTACTTTTAGTTTGTATACCATACAGAAAGCAAATCAATCTAATAATACTAACCTTACCTAACTTACCTAACCTATCCGTGCTTTGAAAGCTTTTATATTTTATGTTTTTGGTTGAAAGACCAGTTCAGTGTTCCCTTTGTTTAACCCGGCGAGCATGAGGTGAAAAAATATAATTGGAAAATAGACTTTATCATTATTGACATAAGTGACAGGGGTGGGTGAGATACCCTGGGTCATGCTCCCCGGGTTAATAAATATCCCCGGCGTACATCACTAGTCAACTGCGCCATCCGCACGCAGGCGACGAACAAATCTCATAATATTATTATTTTTTATTCGAAAGGTGAGGGCTTTCAGGCCCGTATCGCCCGAAATGTCCTGATTTATACATTCTTTGTTCGATGGACTTGTCTGCCGTAGGGGAATAAAACGGGTATGCGTTTCCAATATGAGTTATGACGATAGTGCCGAGGTTTTCCGGTATTTCCAGGTCTGGTTCAGGTACATTTTAAGCTGGGCAGTGTTGCCAGTTATTTGAAATGCTACATTTATTCTCTGCCTTTTAACTAGCCCAGCTTATACAGGGAGGACCCCCGTTTGAAAGGGTTTTCTTGAGTTTTGGTTGTTGTTGTGGAATTTTGTTGCGCTGTACATATATTTCTGTTTTTCGCATTCTGAATTATGATGCTTAGGTGCGGTGAATCTTTTCTTCTCCGAATCGCTAAACTAAAGTGGCAGTGCACGGGTGGCGCAGGACCGGTCATTGTGGCAATCTTTGGGGGAGGCCTATGTTCAGCAGTGGACGCTCTTTCGGCTGATATGATGAGGTGCGGTGGAAGAAAAGATGGATCAGAAGACATGGTCCATCATCATCATCAGCAGAAAGACGTCCACTGCTGAACATAAGCCTCCCACAAAGATTGCCACAATTACCGGCCCTGCGCAAGCCGCATCCACTGCGATATTCACCAGGTCATCAGTCCGCCTTGTGGGGATGTTGGGGCCTATATATCCAATTATCCACGCTCGCAAGACACGATCGACAAAGGTATTAATAGAGAAAATATTTCTCTATAGTTTGACATGCTCATCAAAAACATAAAAATAAACGTCTTAGTTTTGTCTCCTTTTAACCCGTAGCCAACTGACAGGTATGGAATAAACACATTTGAACTAATAGGGAAATGGTGGACGATTGTGATAAATAAGGAGGTTAGTCTACGAACTTTTGACTTAGATTTTCGTGACAAAATTTGCCAAATAATGCTACAACATATAATTTTCTGTATAAAACACAGCCCGTGGAATGCTCCAGCAATTGAAGGACGGTGGATGCTGGATTCCTAGACGGAGAGACATGTAGGGTAAAACAAAGAGAAATTTTTGCGAAAGGAAATAAAACTTCATCATACTGTATGTCGTGGATTAAGATTTAAGACCAACTTTGATAGTATCACTTTGATTTGATATTTGAAATATACGAGAATTCAAGTCGTCGGATCCGTTCAATACATTTTGTAACCTAAAACCTAAATGTGACTTTTAGGTTATAATAATCACGTGTTAAGTTTTTAAACCTTAGGCCGTTGGTGACGGCAGTAAGAATATATATATCACCACACCAACTTCTCCTGCGGGTGTCGTAAGAGTCAACTAAGGGATTGAAGTGTCACTGACCATTATTTGATAAAAGATTGATGACGGGCAGCAGCGTCATCAGAGTGGACACATTACTGCGATCGCCAATCCGCTTGCCCAGCGTGGCGATTATGGGCATTTACCTCCTAATACGCATAGTTAATAGGAGAGGACTACGTCCAGCAGTGGACTATCATAGTCTGATGATGTGAAGTTCTTAAACTGGCAGATGCTAGGATTAGCTTCTTATTTGCTAGTGACTATAAATTACATTCATATATTTCATATTTAGGTTCAGGGACGTTCGGCGAAGGTCTCTCTTGGATTATGGAAATATCGAAATAAGGTAAGTATCGGAATATGTAAAGCCTCAACCTAAGTCGATTTAGGTACTTACATTACGCACGATATGACGACAAAAGAGCCGAAACGGCAGCGTGTTACTTGAGCCCTTCTCTATCACATTGTACTGATGGGAACGAGATGGCTCACCGCGTGGGAAAATGTGGTTGTTCATCCGTAATTTGATATTCATAATACTTTCACTATGATATCTTTCTGCGAGGCGGAAGGTTTTTTCGCCTTCTTCGGGGCCTTAATACCCCTTGGCTGCGTATAGGAAAAATCACAGATCGCCTTAAATACAAGATAGAGCATGAAATAAACAAGGCAGAGCCGGATTAAACAGGCGCATTTTATAACGGGGCCCCTTGTTAGTTAGTAATTACGATGAAATAAAACTATGAAAACGGATAAACTCGCGTATATTAACTAACTTTAACTTCATTCCGACGTTTCGAACACTTTACAGGGTTCGTGGTCTGCAGATGACCAAGGATCGGACAAACGCCCGTCATTTTGAAAACATGACCCCGTTCCGTACAGTAGAGACTTCCTTATCTTATGATAATTAGTTTAAAAAAATATTGTATAAGATATTTTTTTAATAACACTATCAGAAATTATCTATTTAGGATAGAATAACTATCGCGGTAACCGAAGAAGATGTTTTACACTCAATAGATTAAAATTCAATGTCAAAAATTCTAAATAATATATTGGTCATTATCATTAATTCAAAATCATGGTGTGTACAAGTAAGAAGTAGTTGGGATCTCCAAAATAGATATTTTGTGATAGTATTATTATAAAAAATACCTCATTAATGTAAATTATTTTAAAATTATAAGAATAAGAATAATTTATTGAATAATTATTAACGAATTAACAATAATCACAAAGATATCTCAAGAGTCTCAAACTAGGCTGAGCCTGTATCTTGAGACTCAAAAGTCAGTTAATAGGTAACACAAAGTTAAAGTATAACATTAGTTTAATAAATAAATAATTAAGATAATTTGTGTAAGACGTGTGTGAGTGTGAATGTGTAAGTGTGTGTGTTAGTGTAAGTACGAGTAGTCAACCCTTGTAAACATGTCGTTAAAATTTCTTTTGTATCATCATAAGAGAGTGTTATAAACCATTTCTTTAAGGTAGATATAACTTTGAATATTGTTAATTTTCTTATATCACAGACTTTACATACATACTCGTAATTATAAATAAATGGATGCATATATGAGGCACAGCGTTTGGCAAATGTTGTTTTGATAGGAGGGACAGGTACTCGGTATATTCTTCTGTTTAGGATGTGGTTTGTTGATTCATAGTGTGGTATATTTTTATGAATTCTGATAACAGCATAAAGTATGAATAATTGTCGTACTGTCAGAAGTCCAGATTCTCTGTATAATAGTTTTGTTGGAAAAATAAATGATTTTTTTAACATTACTTTTATAACTGCACGCTGTGCGCGCTCCAGTTCAAGTAGAACTGTTTTGCAGGAGCTACCCCAGACTGTGATACAGTATTTTATTATTGACTGGCATTGGCAAAGTGCATGGTAAATTATGTTTGATACGTCTCTGGGCGAGCAATCCCTTAGACGTTTAACGATGTATATAATCTTTCTAACTTTTTTGGAAAGCAACTTGATATGTTGTTTAAAAGAGAGGTGTTCGTCTAATATAAGACCTAAATATTTTACAGTGTAACATCTTTTTATAGTACTACAGGAGCAACTAGAAGTTTTTTGTTGGCAGTAATGCATTTTAAGAGAGTAGATTTGTGGGGCAGATGACACAATAGTTTTTGAAATAAGATAAGGAAGTCTCTACTGAACGGAACAGGGTTATGTTTTCAAAATGACGGGCGTTTGTCCGATCCTTGCAGATGACACAATCAAAAAGCCCTGTAAAGTTTTATTTCACGTGTAATCCTCGCGGTAACCGAAGAAAATATTAGTAATTACCAGTATAAAATACAAATACCTTTTAAAAATGGCCCTTTTTTGTGGCATGTTTAGATTGTTTAGCCGTCCTTGAGGACGTTGAATTTAGTTCTGTTTTATTTTGGAAGATATTTTTTTTTTTTTTGCAAATGGGTCCAATTTTTTGGCAGATATTTGTACTTACTTGCTAGATAGAGATAGTACAGTAGCCTTCGCATATTGAGGAATCACAGATATTTTATTAACCATTGGTAAGAACATACTTCGAAATGTCGCTCTCTAAGTTAATTGCAATGCGATGCGCGCTTGGAAGCAGTCGTGTCTCATTGCAACGTATCGAATAACATAATTATTCGCGATTGGCGCGACTTAGGTCGCTGCCCTGTGTACTTCGCAATGGGTTCGCAACAACTCATAGCGAATGAGTTATTGGCGTTTATTCAAAACGCCCTCGAAAACATGGATGAAGTCAGCATCAGGCAGATCTGCAAATCGAGTTTTAGTGAAGACGATATTTGCAGTGGCAAGGCGCTACTTTACCAGACGCTCGGTAAAATGGACCAGATGCCATCTCGGAGGAGGGATGGGGGTGTGAAGAGTCTTCAGGACATAATAAAGCTGTTCCGGGAGACCAATCCAGATGACGTGCCTGCTTTCGTTGCAAAGCGGCTGGACCGTTTACCGCCAGTGTCCTTCGATCACGTCGATGTTACTAGGCTGCTGAAGGACATAACATTCCTGAAGGCGAGTCTAGTTGAAGTGCAGTCCAAGTTGGAGATGGCCAATAATAACATCTTTGAATTACGTGCCGAAATAGTGACACTTCGTGGCAAAGATTCGGTATGTAGGTCAGGCGCGGTCACCGACTTGGGCTCGAGTAACGATGCGCGTGCAAATACGTGTGATGCTGTGTCAGCGGCATGCGTCACGAATATGACGCCAGTAGCCTACCCAGCGCGTGCGCTCCGCAATCCGCGTCCTGTTATCCCGGTTTCTGCTCCAGTGGCTGAATCATCGGCTCCTCGTCGCAACTACGCCGCTGCTGCTGCAAAACGGAACAAAGCACCTTCTGAGGTGCCGGAAAGTGCTTCTCGCATTGAGGACCTTTCTCGCGCCGGAGTGGATGAAGTGGGATTCACACCGGTGACGAAGAAGAAGAAGGCGCGCAAGGTGCCTCGTAAGAGCCAGTGTGGCACTGCGGACTTGGATAATACATCTGGTCTGCGTGTTGCCCTTCCGAACAAGGCGCTATATGTGTCGCGCCTGCATTATTCCGCTACGGCCAATGATGTGGTGGAATATATTCGCAAGAAGACCCGCTTCGACTTAAGGGTGTTCCAGCTGCGGTCGCGCCACTACGTGCACTTCAGCTCGTTTGTGGTGCGCGTGCCGCGGTCGCTGCAGGACACCATCGCAAGCGCCGACTTCTGGCCGAAGGGGGTAGTGTTTCGGCGGTTCCGTGGGAGTTTGCCAAATCCTACGCCGGATCAGGCGACGAAACAGAGACTTCCTGTTATGTCGCCAAAATAACTTAGATTAATAATTTATGTTAATATGTATGTTAGTTTGTAAGGTATGTATCTATGGGCCTTCGATGCCTGAAAATAAATGGATTATTATTATTATTATTATAAGTCCGAAAACGGGTACCAACGAAAACTTTCATAAAACTACATGACAACTTCCCATATAGCCCAAGATTGTAATATTGTAACCCAGAGGTGTTCCCAACTCCAACTTACCTAATTATGTAACGCGGCCGAAGCTCTAATCAGGTTACCTACATAAAGTACATAATTACACGGCGGAGGCATTTTCAAAGGTCGAGTTAAATCAATTAGCCGGTAAAAGGCCCGCTTTGTCTTGTGTTCAAGGTGAGACATTTGACTATACACAATATATTATATTATGCACGCCGAGGGCATAAATATATGTACACAATTTCACCTTATGCCATTGAAATAAGGAATGAATTGGACACATTATGATATTGACTGTACATATAGTGTAACCTTGTTTATGTATTTAGTTTTAGTTTCTTATACGAAATGTGTCTTATCTCGTTCGATCTGGTAATCTTTTTCGATTTGCTGGTTTCATGGTTGTGGTCCAAAATGACAAAAAGTACCTAATGAAGATTCTATTTGAGATTAAGAATTTTGAACTACTTTTCCATAAAACAGTTATTTTCGATTTTTTGCGAAAAATCCGGAACTTCGCTAATCTTATGGAACAGGGATTTTTCATGTTTCATGTTGATCCATTTCAAAAAGTACTTAGTTAAGTATAGTATGACCATATTTATCACTTTTTGTTTTTTGGGATCGCTTCCCCGATATCAGCCTGTACTGTAAATGTTCCTTTCTGTATTGCACAGTTAGTTTCGTTTCGTGCAGCAGTATTATTTGTATATAAAACCCCTTCCGCTTTTATACTTCAGTCGTATAACTCCGAAACTACACTCTACAAATGTGTCCCAAATCGAACTCAATTCCACCTCCCAAACCGTTCAAACGTTTACCGAGAACAGACTGATGCGATTGTCCTTATGTAAACGAAAGAATTTTGTAAATAAAAACAGAGAAGTGGCAATAACCTAAACGAGAGTTTCGGCCGATAAGATACGGGCGGAAGAGCGGGCGGTATCGAGGCACATTTCCGAACTGCGACGCTGTTCTGGACGCTTAACGAGCATGGGAGGCCACGAAATAAGCGTGGTAGGGTCATACAGCGTCTTTTAAAAAATCTGTGCGCTCTTTGCTAACAGAATTAAAAACACGATTTTAGAGCACGACCTTGGTTTTATTATGAACTTAAAATCTTAAACCTTGAGTTCACGTACAGTAGATATTTATAAGTTTTAACGTAAAATTATATCTGCGAACGTGTTTCACGATATGTCGTCCATTAAATACAAAAGCGACACAAGTAAAAAATTTACTTTTTACAGGTGAGCTGTTTAAAGATTTTGTATTCGTTTTTTGTTCACAAAAAAATTTTACAGCATTAATATTATATGTGTTATATATCAATTTGTAGGTATTTTAACCCTCTTTGGATGTGTTTGGTTATCAGAAAGTAATATGTGCTGTGCAAGCTTTTATGAGCGTATACGTCCGTTTTGCATAAAAAAATAACATGAACTCTGATAATTTTTTTTCCATCAAAGGCCACAAATACAAAAAAAAAATAAGCATTTATTTCATTTAAAGCATACATAAAATCATTTCTTAAACATAGAAATATTGTTTTTTAACAAAACTGAACCAGACAAAACTTTTTCTTACTATTTCTTAACTTACATATTGTCAGAACATGTTTATAGGTAACGTAAACCGGGGTTACTTTGATTAATTTTAACTTTGGTTACATATTTTTATGAATTTGACGGACGTACTAACTTAAAATTCAGATATAATTATCGGTTTACTTCAAGAATCAACCTGCTGTATAAAAAAATGTGATAACTTTAGTTAATAAATATAAAATAAATACAACGCGATCAAAGTTATTTTGTTGAGAATGAAATTACTTTGATACCCCTTATTTTTTACTACCAACCGGAAATAGCCCACCTAAAAGCACGTAAATACTAAAAATCGGTTAAGTACATTTTTAGTTATTTGTTTTTTCTATGTGTATTGTATTTGTGGGGTGATTACTATGATCCCATACTAAATAATCCAAATTGATATATTTTGACGGTTTACTAGTTTTTTCATTAGAATTGATGCAAGAACTTAATTTTTGCCGAAACAAAAGTATATCTTTCAATATTTAATTGCAGCGATAAAAAGTCTTTCCTAAAAATCTACTTATGATTAGTAATAATGTAACAATTTTTTTTTCTAGACGACATGACAGTTTCTCGCTAGACCTTGGATACTACCTATGTAGTGAAGTAATAGACATGATGACTGTCAAGTCAAATCAACACTTTTTTCGATTTGTGAAAGATTTACATGAAATATACAAATGTGACGTCACGTTTGTATACTACACTTATATTAAATAAAAGGTCTGTACAATAATGAAACTGCAGTCTATATATTAGTAATAATTTATTCGTGTATGATGCCGTGCATAATGTCTAATAATTTATTTTAAATACAGTCATCATCCCTATGTTGGCATTGCCAAAAGTGAAAAAATAAGTTTTTAGATTCGTTAAAACATACAACGGGGTTAGATCTATGTTTGTTTAACTTGTATTGTATACAAATAATATATGGGAAAGTATGACAAATACTTAATAATCTGAAGTTTTATGCCATTATTGTTTCTTCGTGATTATAGGTACACAAAATTCACAGTCATCTTTTCCAAACAATCTCTAATATACTTTTAAGTAAAACGAACACATTATAAAGTACCACGTTTTACAATTACCTACTGTTTTTATAAGATGTATTGTATTTTTTAAGATTTCATGCAAAAGATACACAATTATTCAATCTGGTACATTTATGAATTTTAATATTATACTGAATTAAAAACGGTTGTAAATGCAACAATGTTTTTTGAAACGTACTATGAAGTGTAAATTTTAGAATCCTAACTGCCACATTCAGTATTGCGGCTCCTTTGTTTAAAAAGAAATCTACTTAAACCATACATATTTACTTTATTCAAAACGGCATCATGTATAAATATGGCTCCTGTGATTGATGCAATTGAATATATTTTTAATTGAAAAAGGTTGCAAATCCTAATACGGCAGTTTTGATTAATTAAAATCAAATTTAAGAGGATATTTTAAATAATCATAATTTTGATACTTTCTAACGTCAAATCGACAGGTGTCTTAGTGCCACATAAAATATCGGTGCTTATAATGTCGTTTTTGCAATAAAAACATTTTTCACGGTTTTTGAGTTGTGTCGCTTTTGTATTTAATCGACGATATAATTGTATCAACGACG
>JALPQI010010022.1:0-39963 GCA_025490895.1 Thaumatotibia leucotreta | reverse complement strand
AGTACTTAGTTAAGCATTTTTGATAATAGTTTGTTTTAAATAAAATGTTCGGGTTTTTCTGTTACAGATAAAAATAAGATATATTTGTACCCATGCACCATAAATTTTAAAGTAAGATATCTTCGATTAAGTAATAGGTATCTAACCAGTGATTTCCTCGTGCAAAATCGAGACAAGTCGCTAGTATGATATATAAGAAAAAGTAGTTTAGTTTTCTGTGTTTTTAATAAAATAAATGTACCCATATTACTAATAATGTATACAAATGTTTTATTTTAAATGTAAAAACATTATTCAAGCTAACGCACACATGTCGCATTGACAATAAAATCTGTGTGACAACCCTATGACTCAGTTTCAATGAATCTGCAACATTGATAACGGGGTATGATAATAATCATGTTTATGACGTCAATAATTTAATAATAAAAATTCAAAAGCCAACGACCATGATAAATTGATAAATTGATAACTACACTCTCGAATAATAGGTACACTTTGCGCACTACAAGGTATAATTTTTCATAGAAAATACTATAGAGACGCTGATTTCAAATATTTTTTAAAACATTTACAAAATAAGTCGATTTTTTCATGGAATCCAAAAAACATGTAAATTTACCGTTTGATAACTACACTCGCGGTCAATGAATACGGGTCAGGTGGATTTTTTCATAGAAAATACTGGAAACATGCTGATTACAAATATTTAAAATAAATATTTATAATACAAGTGGAACCGTTTTTAACATCAGATTGTATTGGAATTTCCCTGAAGTTTTCACCCGATCCGAAATACACGGAACTTTATCGTCAGATGACTCCGTATTAGATATAAAAATAGCAACTCGTGATTAAAAAACTCGATTTACCATACATTTTAGGTGGTTTTCTTAAACGGTCTACATTTTTGTCTATACAAACCTACCTAACCACAATTTTGATTTTTTTTGGGTTTATTTAAAAATTTAGGGGAATTCCAATACAACCTGATTTAAAAATAGATTTTACCTACCCTATAAATATTTTAAAAATATTTAGAATCTCCATGTTTGCATTATTTTCTATGAAAAAAAACACCTGGCCCGTTTTCATTGCCGGTTTGTGTATTAAAAAGGCCCCCTTTTCCATAAATTATTTGTGCTTTTTAAAACTCTACATTTTTTCCCCCAAGAAACACGACCAGTTTGTTGTAAGATTCAATAATTAATTTAGGAAAGATTCAATATACCTATAATCTGATAATAAAAAGGATTCTATCTATCATAATAATAATTATATTCGAAAACTCTGTTTGAAATCTGTCCGTTTACACTTGCAGTACTTGAAGTATTTTCTATGAAACATTACTAGGGGTCGGAACTATGGGTGCAAAACTTTAACAAAACTTCTCAAGTGGACTTGACATAGCACATAGGTACATCCATGAAATGTACAATTGTACATATCTATACACCCATGCAGTGCCGGATTTACCAGTAGGCCAAGTAGGCCATGGCCTAGAGCGGCAGAATTTAGGGGCGGCAGATTTGGCAGAAAAAAAATTTTTTTTGGTGTCAATAAAATAATTTGGCAGATTTTACAAGCGGCAGAGTAGAAGCGAACTTTTTTTAACTTCTGCCGTGGCGGCAGATTTACTTATACAAGATGGAACATAGTACCAACATCGAAATATCTATGAAATAATGTATCGCCTCATACAAAGTGAGTGATAAGTACAGTTCAATATCATGGAAAAGTCAATTTTGACGTGACAACGTCTTATAAATTGGTTTGCCGGGTGACACTTCAAGAAACTGCGTTACGCTCCGCTCACGTTATGCGCTCACAATGAGAGCGAGTGAGAGGCACGCGTCCCTTCCACTCGGGCATGGTTAGCCCGCCTAAGAGCGAGAGAGACAGACATAAAAAGTGAAAGGCACGCGTCCCTTGTCGTTGTCACGTAAAACTTTCGCCCGTATACCGACTTTACAGGCAACCAATTTTTTAACCAACATACTTACTCGTACTGTGACAGATACAGTGCTAGATTAGAGTTTATACGAAGAGACTGGGGTTGTGCTTTGTATGAAAATTAATAACAATATGCGACTCTACCCTTACCACACAAACTTTAGAAAGCGGTCCTTGAATTTGCAAAATAAAGAAGTTCTACAAAAATTAAAAATCTGTCTGAGCATTAAATAAACCATTTAATAAATTTCAACTGGGTTGTTATAGTTCATTAAAATTACTTTTACTACGCTCACTCGCAAACAACAAATAAATCAATATATTGGTTTAAATTTTCATGATTATCACTAATTTTAATGACAAACGGGTCTTAATCGTGTAAACTTACGTTTAATATTATCCTGACGTTTCGGGGATGGATGACGTCACACCCGTGGTCGCAGGCAGACTGGTGGGAAAATGTATCAACACCTTCGAGCTGCGCGGGTTTTTCGAACTACCCACACTTGGTCTTGATTATTCACTTCTAGGCTAGGGTTGTCACTAAGCCTACACTCAACACAAAGGAGTGTTTTTATGGCTTTGAAATGGATATTTCACTACGCTTACATTTGTAAATCACGGGGTTCCACAACGAGATTCCTTGCCCCTCATTTTGATTAATATTCCGATGTTTCTTAATTTCGATAGCTTCACGTACTTTTCGGCTATGATGTATACGTTCGGTTGAGAGGATTTTCGGGTTATGGAGCTTAATTCAGTGGTTAGGTCCGGATTCCAACAAATGCTTGGCCACAGCAGACTTATTAGTTTGACGCTTTTTAACAGCCGTGATTTATTATGTTCCTTGACCCTTTCCGCTACCACTAGTACATAGGAACTACCACATCTAATAATCAAGACCAAGTGCGTGTAGTTCGAAAAACCCGCGCAGCTCGAAGGTGTCGATACATTTTCTCGCCAGTCTGCCTTCGACCACGGGTGTAACGTCATGCCCGAAACGTCAGCATAAAAATAAACGTAAGTTTACGCGATTAAGACTCCTAACAAAAAGCTTCGTACATTAGTAAAACTAAGGGAAATCTGAAGTCGTAGGAAATAGCTGGCGTAATCTTTGTGTCAGCTATTTTCCAAACTGCAATGTATAGCGATCTTTTTTTGGAAAAGGAATCCACGTACTACACTACAGCATCTCAAATACACCCATGAACAGCAATTTTCTTGTGACCAAAAAGAATAAAAACTTGAATGAAAGTTTTTGAAATTACAGCCTCTTAATCTTTAAAAGAAAGAATTTACGAAATGATAAAATCAGCTTAGCACACTGGAGGATAAGAGAATCGTTCCCATTTGGTAGCTGGCCACAAGATAGGAAAACACGTTTCTTATTTCGTAGCTATTTACCAAATATGGCTACCAGATGGTACCAAAAACTGAAAAACAGTAATTGTAACGTTCAATCATTAAAAATAAATCTGGGAATAATGATACCTTGTATTCAATTGGAATAGCGTTTTTTTTTGTAAATTATTCATAGTGCGCTAACAGACGACATTTCAGTAGGAAATTTTTACAATTAAACAACAAACATAATTAAAGAACGTTACCTTAGCACGGTGGATAGGGGCGGCAAAATATAAATGGCCTACAGGCGGCAAATTTCTAAATCCGGCACTGCACCCATGCATTGTAAGTTGAAGATTCCGAGATAGGGAATAAAATTGGATACAGATTTTTCAATAATATTCGTATTTTTCTTGGCTTAAGTGTTCCCATATGTCAATTTTAAAGTTTTGTTAAAGTTTTGCACCCATAGTTCCAATCCCTAAACATTACCTACACCCGACGCGTATATTTTGATCGCGAGTGCATTAAGCCGTCCATGGATTTAAAATTGTATGCCTATCGAATATCCGATAAAACATATTAATTATTCACTCAGCCGTTGAACTCAATTAAATAATTATAGAATCACCGCATCATTATATTAATTATTGCAATACGGGTGATAAATTATTCGTAATCTATTTTATTTGCATTCAATTCATTTATTAATATTTTTGTGATCTAACTAATATTTGGCGTATAATTTTTTGGCCTATCAATTCAACCGCCGTGACTTTGGTTGACGTTTTCCGTGGGTATCCGGTAACTTTTTTGAATATCTTGGTAGTTGTCAAATACGTCTACCAATATATCCAAAAAAATGAGATACCCACGGAAAACGCGTGATACTGATAATGTTGCCACAGAAGTCACGTCACGGCGGTTGAAACACTCGTAGAAATGCCCTAATATAGCAAATAAACTCTGGGTGTTTAGCCAAGTTCCCAACCGTTAACGCTTAATCGCCAATCGTAAACGAAAGGCAGTTAACTGTCTTTGTCGCACTAATATGAAAGAGTGACAGAGAGGGGAAACTACGATACGCTACTAAGCGTTAGCGATTGGCAACTTGGCTAAGCATCCTGGTCAATCAGAACTACGCCCCAATTTCACATTATTGACAAGTCCGACAATTGTAAATCTACGGTATCTCCAATAGGGAGCGTCTACAGGCATTTACAGTTACCGCTTACCATCGGAAGGGCCGTGCGTTTGTTTGCCACCAGCATAAAAATTTGTGCAAGAACTTTAATAAATCAACAGTAAATAGCTACTTTTATGCGAAGCAAAATTACAATTGTCACAAAAATCACGACAATTGTAGCGAAATACCGACATAAGCCGAACCTCATGTCAAGAATTAATGTTTGTACTAAACCTTGCGACAATTGTCACGGGTTTCGGAAAATAAAAAGTAGTTTATTAACGATATAATAACGTTATTAGTAATAATTTTATGTTGGTGGCAAACAAGCACATGGACCGTCCGACAGTAAGCGGTAGCCGTAGCCTACGGAGGCCTGTGACGTCAGTAACAGTGATATTTTACAATTGTCACAATTGTAATTATGGTGAAATAGGCCACGTAGTATGTCTGACAATGAGGGTATTTGATACATTTTCCGCCACTATGGGCCGGTCAAAATAAATGGCCGAATTTAATTTACTATCATTACTTTAGGAATATTGTGTTCTAAAATAACAAAAAAACAGTTCCAAGTGAACAGTTCCCATGAACAATTAAAGTTCTAGTAGGGGAGACCAGGTATAAAAGTAACGCGGGATGAACGTAACAAATTCATTTAAAATTTTACTACGACATCTATCCGAACGTCCTTCAGGGCATTAGATGCCATTTCGATTCCCCCCTAACCTTTACACCCACGGTGCTGTGACGGCAGGTTATGCGTGTAGAGCTATGGTCCCAGAAAAATGCGTCAAAAGTAAGTTTTTAACGATTTTTTCAATCTTATCTAGATTTTTTATGGTAAACGCTATAGCTTGCGTTTTGCATGGGTGTTGTAAAGTGGGTGTAAATCATTTACAGTTTGAGGGTTGCAAATCAATGTTTTAATGATGCTTTTTACGTTTTTTTGCTACGTGTTTGTGGGATTCTGGAAATTCGATACCCAGGGATGATAGAAACAACTTGTTACTTTCATCCCGATTTCCAAATTGGAGGCTTATTGGTATACCTATGTGCTAGCGTTTATTAAATAACTCATAGACTTAGTGCCTTTTTGTTGCAGAATGTCTAATAGACACAAAATAACAACAGACAGAAGTCCACCAAAATATAAATTATAGCTTTAGCTGCAGTTGAGGTGATCCTTTTTTTAAATACCCTACAGGGACGCAGCAAAGAAAGACGTACCAACTGGCTCACATCACTTTATACAGGGTGGTCCAAACCTTGACGTCAAAAATTTTTTTTTTAGATTCCTCACGTCATGAGCTATCAGAATATACCCCATGTATGTTAGCCGATTTTTTGTAGTTTTCGAGTTATGAATTTTTGAAAAATTTTTTTTGAGACATTCTGGAATTAAGAAATTTATTAATAAAAAAAAATCTGTTGGGTTTTTTAACTAGTTTATTTTTTTAAAAGTATTACTACAAATAAAGCATTTACTGAAAAAAAAATTAGCGTCCTCACTTTGATACAAGTAGGATAAAAAATACCAAATTCAAAATTTTACGCTAAAAACGCATCAAAATAGCATTAATGTACGTAAATAAAAAAAATAAAACATATCCCAAGGATTTTTGGTAATGTAAAGACTGCCCTAGACCTTAAACCTTCGTAAAAGCAAAAAAAAAGTGATACTTAATAATGAGGATTTTTCGGAGTAGTCGGTCAAATAAACTTAAAAAAACTTCTAAATTTTTAATTTAAAAATAAAGTGAAATTTCGTCTGTTTTGTTGTTCTTATCAATAAACAAAGACAGAAAATACCACGTAAACTTAATTTGTGTAGTTATTCAAATCATTTTTTACTACTTTAAAATTTTAAGCTTTTTGTAGTTTATTTTGACCGACTACTCCGAAAAATCCTCATTATTAAGTATCACTTTTTTTTTGCTTTTACGAAGGTTTATGGTCTAGGGCAGTCTTTACACTACCAAAAATCCTTGGGATATGTTTCATTTTTTTTATTTACGTACATTAATGCTATTTTGATGCATTTTTAACGTAAAATCTTGAATTTGGTATTTTTTATCCTACTTGTATCAAAGTGAGGACGCCATTTTTTTTGTCAGTAAATGCTTTATTTGTAGTCATACTTTTACAAAAAGAAAATATTTAAAAAACCTCATAGTTTTTTTTTTATCAATAAATTTCTTAATTCCAGAATTTCTCAAAAAAAAAAAATTTCAAAAATTCATAACTCGAAAACTACGAAAAATCGGCTAACATGGGGTATATTCTGATAGCCCATGACGTAGGGAACCTAAAAAAATTTTTTTGACGTAAAGGTTTGGACCACCCTGTATATACATGTAAAGTAAAGAAAAGCTTTACTAGGGCGTACGGATGGCTATGCGACGCAGGGATCGCGCGTTCAGACTTTTTAAGCGTGATCGTACTGACGTGAACTGGGGACTCTTCAAGAGAGCCCGTAATCGTTGTAATCAGATGGTGCGTGCAGCGAAGCGTCGATTTATACATCAAAATATTTCATCTTCTTCTATGGCCGATGTCTGGAAATTCCTAAAATCACTTGGCCTGGGTAAACATACTAATGGTTTCAATGGCACTTCCTTTTCTCTGAACGATTTAAACAGACATTTCTCTTCCGCTCTTTCTGTTACCAAGCAAACTAAGGCTACTACCATCTCCGAAATTTCGTCCCTCCCTTCTTCTGTCGCCGACAGTTTCTCTTTTTGTCCCATTTCTATTTCGGATATCAAATCCATAATTAAAGCCATAAAATCAAAGGCCGTAGGTTGTGATGACATTGGACGTCACATGATTGTATCAGTCCTCGATTGTGTGCTCCCAGCGATAACTGATATTATCAACTCTTCACTGGCCAACGGCGAATTCCCATCACTTTGGCGTAAAGCGTTTGTTCTACCCCTGCCCAAAATTTCGAACCCGACATCCTTAAATAACTTTAGGCCCATATCGATCCTTCCTTTCCTATCGAAGATTGCTGAAGCGGTGGTACATAAGCAACTTTCACGTTTTGTTCACGAGCATAACCTCTTGAGCCCCTTCCAGTCCGGGTTTAGACCGGGTCATAGCACCAGTACCGCACTTCTGAAGGTGACTGAAGATATTCGTCGTGGCATGGAGGATCAAATGGTCACAATACTTGTTTTAATTGATTTCTCCAATGCATTTAACACCGTTGACCATGACATCCTCCTTGCCCTTCTGAAGCATCTAAACGTGTCTCATTCGACCCTTAACTGGTTCTCAGCCTATCTAGGAGGTCGCCAACAAGCAGTTCGAGTGGATCGGTCCTTCTCTGACTGGTGCGATCTTGCCACTGGCGTGCCTCAGGGGGGAATACTTTCCCCGCTTTTATTCTCAACTTTTATCAACTTTTTAACGCCTGATCTTCGCTGTTCGTACCATCTGTATGCCGACGACTTACAACTATATGACCAATCTACGGTTGCTGACTTACCGACTGCTATTGACAGGCTAAACCTGGATCTATTTCATATACAACAGTGGTCTGATAGATTTGGTTTGTTTGTAAATCCGGCAAAGTGCCAGGCCATTGTGTGTGGTAGTAGTAGACAACTTTCAAAGCTTGACCTTAGTATAGTTACGCCGGTGAGTTTCAATGGCACTCTTATTCCGTTCAGCCAAAATGTTAAGGATCTTGGTATTATTGTAGACAGCACTTTGAGTTGGAGAGCGCAGGTTGCTGAAATTAGTCGTAAGGTCATGGGTTCTCTTCACTATCTTAATAAGCTCAAGCACTTTTTGCCCATTAAGACCAAAATATTACTAGTTACTACATTAATTTTACCCATAATCGATTACGGTGATGTGTGTTATCCGGACTTGAACGGAGAACTTCTAGATAAGTTGGATCGCTTACTTAATAACTGTATCCGTTTCATATACTGTCTCCGTAAATATGATCATGTGTCATCTTTTCGTTCTCAGCTTGGCTGGTTACCCATCCGTCAACGACGTAATTGTCGAATGCTCTGCACTCTTTTTTCCATTTTACATGATCCGCACTCTCCCGAATACCTTAAGTCTCTCTTTCAATATTATGGCGTGTCTCGTGACCGTCAACTCCGCTCTTCTGGAAATTTATCTCTTGCCATCCCTCTCCATCACACTAGTTTTATGTCCAGTTCCTTTTCCGTCCAGGTGGCTCGACTCTGGAACAGTCTTCCCCGGGATGTTAAAACTTCTCCCAGCAAGTATGCATTTAAGAAATCTGTTCGTGCTTTCTTCGCTCGCAGATTAAACAATTAGTATGTACCTAAGTTTAATACGTTTCGTCTTTATATATATATATATATATTATGTTTTTTTTTTATTGTATGTATGTAGGTTATATGTATGCATATAAATATTTATAATATATTTTATAATGTGATAAATATATATATATTTTTATAGTGAGTCATGTGTTTGTTGTTAATATTATTTCAGTTTACTTGTTACATACCCAAGATAGCACCGCCCACACCTTCTCTGCTTTGCCTTAAGGTTGACTGGTAGAGAATGCCCTTGGCATTAAGTTCGCCTTTTGTACTTTAAGATTTTCTTTTGTGCAATAAAGTTTAAATAAATAAATAAATAAATAAAGTTCAGCGGCACTACCCAAAGCGGGATTTGTTTCTGGAAACAAATATTCACTGTCGATGAGGACTAAAACATATTTTTTTTATCGTATTAGGTAGGGTAGTTTAGCCGGTTTTCGGCCAGTTTACCAAAATTTTGAATTTAAAACTATTTTATGAATAGTGCTCTTAACAAATCCAAGTAATGACTATAATTTTCGACTAGAAATATGATGTCATTGTAATTTTTTGATCGAACTTTATGTCACAAAAAAAAATCATTATGCATCATAATGCATAATGATTTTTTTTAATAATAAATAAATAAATAAATAAATAAATATCTTGGGACATCTTACACAAATCGACCTAGTCCCACGGTAAGCTCAATTAAGGCTTGTGATGTGGGTACCAAGCGATGATATATATAATAGATAGATACATATAGATACTTAAATACATAGGACAGCCATGACCAAGGAACAAATATTTGTGATAAATAAATACACAAATAATGCCCTCGCCGGGATTCGAACCCGGAACCTCCAGCTTCGTAGGCAGGGTCACTACCAACTAGGCTAAGGAGGCTGACAAACAATTTCGTCGATTTCGCCGGTTTTCGACCATTTCTTTTAGTTTTCGGCCGCTTTATGTTCAGTTCTCGGCCATTATTTATAATTTTATTAGTGAGTCTTATTCCATAGTCTATAGGGTTTATTTTAAATCAAACGAAAACTATATGAATCAATTAAATGTAGTAGAAGTATCTGGAACATTATGTACTTAACTATTATTTTATTTATTGAATACTTTGTATTACGTCAGTGGTAAACAAAATAACGGCCCATCTGATGGCATGTGTAACCGTAGCATATGAATTTCTTCCAAAAATCACTTAAAACTTAGTAGGAAATTCTCTTGAATAACATAAAACAAAAACAATATATTAAAATAATGAAAACTTTTCGTCGCTGCTACTCGATCCCGCATTTGCTTTATGATCTGTCTTGTCAAAACCTTCTTCTGTATTATGAATAATTGGATGTTTTGAGTTTCCTTCTTTTCTGACTTTAGATTGATTTTTTTCGTTATCGCTACATTTCTTTTCATCTTTTGCGTCAATCGCTACTTTCTTGTCTGTAACTTCATTATTACTAAAAAAAAAAAATTTTATCTGTAAACAAAAATCATTCTTATCATTTAATCAATATTGTCTGCTAGAAATTGTATAGGTATTATAGTAAATATTATTATTACTTGAAATTAAACACTTTAGAACGGGTTAAGTTGATGATGATGGTCATGATCTTAACCCTCTAAAAGGGCTGTAAAAGGAAAGCTGGGCTCGAAAAGTAGGCTCATGGTGTTAAAAAACTCGATTAAGCTGTTCAAAAGTGTCTAATTTCAATGAATAACAATCGCAAAAATAGAAGACAGTATTATTTTATTACCTGGTTAGTTATAGCTATATCAGCCTCTACTGGGTAAAAAAAATTATTTTATTTATTTTAAATAATATAAAAATATTTATTTTCGGACGCTTACGAAAAGAGGGCCGACAACACACAATTTGTTGGCCTGTTTCCGGCCACTCTGTCAACAGTGGCCGAGAATTCATTATTAAAATTCTGATTTTCGGCCAAGTTTTAATCAATGCAATAAATAAACGCGGTATGAAAACTAGCATTGTTAAAATAACTTTGGACATGAGATTAAATAAAAACATGACATGAATTAAAAAAGTGTGGATTTTATCCGTTTCTTATCGCTTTATTTTTAAAGGCCGATAATTAACGTATGATGCGTCTGTTTTCGGCCGGCATAAAATAACAAGGCCGAAAACTAGCTTGTCATAATTCTGTTCTCGGCCGCCAATTACAAAATATTTAATAGTACGTTATCATTAAGTATTATTTAGAATACATGTGGCCGCCAGTTAACTACATTAATTAAAATGTATTTAACTTCACATTACAACAGAACATATCTCACGTATGCTTTTATTTTAGCAAATGTATGTAGTTTAGTCCAACGAAGTTGAAGGCCGTTCTCGGCCGCCCGGCCGAGAACGAAATATTTCGTGAACTTGCATTTAGCTAACCGGCCACCAAATTTTAATAGTTTCTACTTTATATTCCATGAATTTTGGTCAAAATATCAATACTTTGACTAATATTCTACACACTTAAACATTAGCAATGTTATAAACATCAAAGATACAATATTTTTACTCAGCTCGAAAAAAATAGCTCGCACAATTTTTTACTTAAAATGGCGACACATCTACACAGTCTAAATTTTGTCGACGCACTGACCAGCCAATTGGAACATTATTAGGCAGCCAGTTTAAAGAGGTGTAGGTGTCAAGTGAAATTACCCGATCAAAGTGTTGTTTTGCATAGGTAGGGTAAAGAGTTCTTGTTATTTTCGTTTTACTACGTAGTGGCCGACAACCAGAGGTGGCCGGCGAACCGGCTAAACTACCCTACATCGTATGATTACCTTAGTAGTATACTCAGAAATAAGGACAATGCAGGAAGCATTTAATTTCTTGGATTACACCTAAGCATTTGTTTATATGCCATTTAGAATAAGACAGAAAGTTGATTGCTCTCACGTTACTCATCACCTATAGGTATAAATTAATTTTGTCTCATACGATAATGTTAATTATATTCATTCATTGTTAATGTTTCTTTGATATTGTAAGACTGTTGATTACTTAAAAATACTAATTACACATAATTATATTGATTATTTTATAGTTATTTACTTTGTTTCTTTTATCCCTATGCACTGTTACAACCAGCCCTGGGGGTAGGGATAATTGCAACAAATTCGATCCTTCACTGTGAGCCATTTTTCTGTAAAACTATTCGATGTATGAAGTTTATTTTGGTACCAAAAGATACATGAAATATGTGTCTATTGCACATAAAGATGCAAAGTTTGACAACTGCTACCAAAAAAATATAAAAAATCAAAAACTGAAAATTGTTACGTTCATACCTGGTCTCCCCTAATTCTTTAGTACCAGTGACTTTGCGCCCTAATTTTTAAGCCAAATTTTTAGTTCGGCGACAATTTTCTAATCATAATCCATTACAAAATCAATAAACTTTCAAATACAATAGAATTTCGATATTTTATGTCCAGTACCTATTAATATGTAGTATGAATCTGACAGCTGTTTGGACCTTATGTCTACGTAGCGCCGCCTCATCATCAGCCTATGATAGTCCACTGCTGGACGTAGGCCTCTCCTATTAACTATGCGTATAGACGCATTAAGAGGTAAATGCCCATAATTGCCACGCTGGGCAAGCGGATTGGCGATCGCAGTAATGTACAGATGTAGTGAGAAATGACTTGCCTTCGGAAACGTTCGTCAACGTCATGCTGTTTCAGTCTATCTCACTGAGACTGACAGTAATAGCTGTCATGCTACTTCAGTCAGACTCGGTGACACTGCCTGAAACGGTATGTGTTTACGAACGTTTCCGAAGGCAAGTAATTTCTCACTACACCTGTAGTGCTTAATGTGTCCACTATGATGACGCTGCTGCCTATCATCAATCTTTTATCAAATAATGGTCAGTGACACTCCAATCTCTTAGTCGACTCTTACGACACCCGCAGGAGGAGGCAAGAGGAGTTGGGGTGGTGACAAATGTATTCTTACTGCCGTCACCACAAGGCCTCCAAGGTCATTAGTCATTACTTTACTCACTTGAGATTAAAATGCATAAATGAGCGCTTCACGAGCTAATGAGGGCATATAGTGTGTCACAGGGGATGAAAATGATACATTGATGTACGGCGAGGGCGTTCATTGAAGCCCGAATGAAGCGATGGATTCCACAATAGAATCCCGAACGTAATGAGGGATTCTAAAGTGGGTTACTGAGCGTAATGAGGGATTCAAGCGTTTACACTGAAGATCAATGGGGATTTATGTTAACATGAAAACTCATAGTGTAAAACTTTTCATCATACAAGCCTTTTTCAGTGACTTGTGGTTGTAATATGTATAGTTATTTATGATACAAGTGTGGAAAGTCACGAACTTATGTCGGTTTTAAAACATTCGCTTCGCTCGTGTTTTATAGTCACCGACACTCGTCCTGAAAAAAGCCCACATTCCAACATGTGGGCTTTTTTCAACTATCTCGGCAGTACCAATCAGGCCGTGCGGAAAAGTGCTATGAAAATTCATTCCCGCACAGGTGCGGAAAAACACTTTCTGTGCATACGTTTACCCAACCCTCTACCGCATATGAAGCTATAGGTATATGGCCGCTATAAAATTGATTTCTATTGATTGCCGTTAGAGTTCAAATTTCAACAATTATTTTTTTATTCATGCGGTAATGGGTTAACGGCCGGCGACGTGTCAGAGAAACCACCCTCAAACATTCGCGAACAAAACATTCGAACGCCGTCGGCGGCGGACACGCGTCGATCGCCGATCGCCGGCCAGAAAACCCACGGCCTAAAAAGAGCACTTTCTGAGCATGCATTGTGAAATAATATTATAATCATTCAGTTACGTCATTTCGCTCCTGACGGGCGAGTTGTAGACTTCCTCCTCTATTCATTATTCATAAATCTTTTTATTAGTTAGGTAGTGCCTACCTCCCCCAGTAAAGCTGTTAGGTCTCTTTAGTTAGCTACAAAATGTATGGCTGGGTGCAACCGGGTTCGAATCCCGGCGCCGACATTATTTGTGTATTTATTTATCACAAATTGTTGTTTCTTTAATTGGGTGTGTATTTATTATATATATCGTCGCCTGGTGGCTTATGATGGTCCCGTTTTATCTATTTATCGTGCTACTCGTCGCTTTCGCACTTGTATACTTATTAGAACGTGACGGCAACGCCGACAAACGATTAGACGCGGTTATCATAAGCCTACTGGTAAACCACATCACAGGCCTTAATTGAGCTTACCGTGGGACTAGGTACCCGTGGTAGGACTCCGTGGTTCTCCAACGTGTTACCGTGCTACGAGATATCCGAACTCTGAAATAAAATAGGCCATTTTCCACCAGTGGACTGAAATAGGTTGATATTGTTTTGACATTATGGTCGTAGAAGGCCCTCCGGTCAAAAGATTAAATCGACCTTTGCAGCGCAAGAATAAAAATTTGCCCTTTCTGAATTGCCTCAGGCCCCCGCTGCGCCCCCTATTAGTTGTTTTGTACTGCTAATAAGTCTGGCTATCGCAGAAACGATTTTAAATCCCTTCAGAAGCTTTGAGGTGTTAAGATTTAATTTCAAAGGACTTCTGAAAGAGATTTGTTAATGTTAGGACTTAGGACAGATTGAAAGCTATTGAGTGAGTTTTTTTCATGAAAAAGGTTTTAAGAATCAGTTTCAAGGTTCATTTACGAAAACCCTACGAACAAATAAAACACGGAAGCCGCACGCCCTACTAAATTGCCTTTCAAAAACGGTCCTGAATTTTAGTTGACAAGTGTCACCCCTATTCAATGCATCACGGTAATGAATTTCAATGTCAACCTATAAAAACTTAAACCGCCATTTGAAAATAGTTGTGATTGGTGCATCAAACTTTTGATTGGCTATATTTTATAAACATTTGTCAAAGATGTTGCGTCGAAAAATGCGCGGTGTTAACACGTTCGCCTCCAGTAGTGTATCCCTAAGTGCTAATCCTATGCCGATCGAAATAATCTGATAGTACTCCTATGCCAGTGACATGCATGTGTGACCTAAAACAAAGTACTCCTATGCTGGCGACACAGCACTTGTGTCAAAATGCGTTCGTATTTCTATGTCACTTAGAATTGGAGCAAGAACTTGCTTTATGCTAGTGGCAGTAGAATAAGATTACTTTGATCACGTACCTATGTGTGTCACTGGCATAGAAGTCAGACTTTTTTGATCACAGATCTGTGTCACCGGCGGCGAACTGTTAAGAAAAGCGCTATGTCCTGCCCATCTTGGCACAATTTAATAATTGTGTTTGGGGGCATCTTTGAGCTGGCGTTAGACGTCCATGTTATATAGTACGAGTATATGGTCGCAGCGAAAACCAAATAAAGAAACAGTGTTATGTTTAGGGGAGACCAGGTATGAACGTAACAATTTTCAGTTTTTGATTTTTTATATTTTTTTGGTAGCAGTTGTCAAACTTTGCATCTTTATGTGCAATAGACACATATTTCATGTATATTTTGGTACCAAAATAAACTTCATACATCGAATAGTTTTACAGAAAAATGCCTCACAGTGAAGGATGGAATTTGTTGCAATTATCCCTACCCCTAGGGCTGGTTGTAACAGTGCATAGGGATAATTGAAACAAAGTAAATAACTATAAAATAATCAATATAATTATGTGTAATTAGTATTTTTAAGTAATCAACTGTCTTACAATATCACTACCTCAAAGACGAACATTAACAATGAATGAATGTAATTAACATTATTAATATTATTATATGAGACGAAATTAATTAATATAAAATATATGAGTGACGTGAGCTCAATCAACTTTCTGTCTTATTCTAAATGGCATATAAACAAATGCTTAGGTGTAATCCAAGGAATTAAATGCTTCCTGCATTGTCCTTATTTCTGAGTATACTACTAAGCTAATCATACAATGTACCTCATCATCATCATCATCATCATATCAGCCGAAAGACGTCCACTGCTGAACATAGGCCTCTCCCAACGATTGCCACAATGACCGGTCCTGCGCCACCCACATCCAGCGGACTCCTGCGACCTTCACCAGGTCATCAGTCCACCTTGTGGGGGGCCTACCCACGCTACGCCTTCCGGTACGTGGCCGCCACTCAAGAACCTTCCCGCCCCAACGGCCATCGGTTCTACGCGCAATGTGCCCCGCCCACTGCCACTTCAGTTTAGCGATTCGGAGAGCTATTTCGGTTACTTTGGTTCTGCTACGGATGGTCTCATTTTTAATCCGATCACGCAGAGAGACTCCTAGCATAGCCCTCTCCATTGCCCTTTGGGTGACTGGGTACAATGTACCTAATATGGTAAAAAAATGTGTTTTACTCCTCATCAACAGTGAATATTTGTTTCCAGAAACAAATCCCGCCTTGGGTAGTGCCGCTGAACTTTCAAGTAAAGCTTTCTTTAACTTTACATGTCTATATAAAGTGATGTGAGCCAGTTGGTACGTCTTTCTTTGCTGCGTCCCTGTAGGGTATTTAAAAAAAGGATCACCTCAACTGCAGCTAAAGCTATAATTTATATTTTGGTGGACTTCTGTCTGTTGTTATTTTGTGTCTATTAGACATTCTGCAACAAAAAGGCACTAAGTCTATGAGTTATTTAATAAACTCTAGCACTTAGGTAAACCAATGAGCCTCCCATTTGGAAATCGGGATGAAAGTAACAAGTTGTTTCAATCATCCCTGGGTATCGAATTTCCAGAATCCCACAAACACGTAGCAAAAAAACGTAAAAAGCATTATTAAAACATTGATTTGCAACCCTCAAGCTGTAAATGATTAGTGACTTTACAGCACCCATGCAAAACGCAAGCTCTAGCGTTTACCATGAAAAATCTAGCTAAGATTGAAAAAAATCGTTAAAAACTTACTTTTGACACATTTTTTCTGGGACCATAGCACTACACGCATAACCTGCCGTCACAGCACCGTGGGTGTAACTGAGGTTAGGGGGGAATCGAAATGGCATCTAATGCCCTGAAGGACGTTCGGATAGATGTCGTAGTAAAATTTTAAATGAATTTGTTACGTTCATCCCGCGTTACTTTTATACCTGGTCTCCCCTATATTACTTTCATACTTTTTCTTCGTACATAATGAACAGCGGCCCTACCGCGAAAAAAGGAATTCGTAAATTTCTCGCTCTACTGACTCTACTTCACTCTACTGACGCCTTCGTTTAACCCATTCAGGGCGACGCTCGAACTCTCGATCCAAGTACGGCGCGCTACCATACATTCAAACTTGCCATTGCAGAGTCACGCACAAGTGGCGTTACTCAGTGGCTCGGCGGCGCACAGTATCGCGCGCCCGTGATGTTGTACATATTGGATGGCGTTATGCCGGAAATTACTTTAACCAGTGAAATTATTTATTAAACTATTGTAAGATATTTATATGTTGAAATAAATATCTGAATATTTATTTGTTGAAATAAATATCTGACGGGGTGAAATTTTATTTGCTATTTACACTCTAAGTTGTCATCGCCAAACAATGTCTGCTATTTTATAAATTTCAATCATATCTGCACAATTGAAGGGATGTTTACAAAAACAACATAACTAGCATTTTTCCAAATTTGAGTTTTTGATGTCATACTGTTCGTCACCAAATGAGCTAAAAAATTGTCTAAAAACTTTCCTGTTTGGCAAAAAAAAATTAAATATTTTATTTCCTATATACTATACTGCACTAAAAAGTGTCGAATAAAACTACTGCATTAATACTCAGAGTAAACCATATTCTAAATCGACATATTTTGCACAAAAACAACGTAACTACTCAACATTTTACAAAAACAACGTAAGTGTCAAGGCTTATTTTATTTTTACCAAAAAAAGTAATGAGCCGAAACACAAATAAACGGGTAATCTTAACTTAGTGGTTATATGTATATCTATACCGCTTCTGAATATTAAGCTTTAATGAATATTATTCAAAAAGGAATTTAGTTTTATCGCTCTCCTGTAAAGTTATGCACAATGTAGTTATGTTGTTTTTGTAAACATCCGTTCAATTTATACTTAACAGATGATTTATAATATCGGGATTGGTACTCACAAAAAAGTTCCTAATTATAACAAACATAAATACTTCTCAGAGTATAAATGGTCAACACAATTTCACTTGTGATGTAGTTAACTTTATACAGGATGTTTGGTTAGCGGTGTCGGAGCTTTTAAGGGCTTAAACTACAGTCAATTTCATCGGTAAATTACCTTTTTTTGTGCCGGCGTTAATTAAATGGCGGTAATTTTAAAATTTCAAACAGACAAATACGGATGCACGTGGTATTTCTGGAATTAAACGTTTGTTATCGGTCCTATCCTTGCAAAAAACATCTCGTTAGAGAAGTCATTAGATAAGCAAACTAATAAAGCTAATCATTTGACTCTACTATTTCAACAACAAGGCCAAGAATTTTTTATTAAATTAAAAATATTAACAAATTCACCTTCATTTTTCAAATAATTTAATTTTGCATGGAAACTAGGTGCATGGAAGATAGGTTTTTGGTGTTGTTATTTGAAGTACTTTAGGCATTACACGTGCTCAAACATGCACTGGAAGGATGGAAGGCGGCCACTTCACTATAACCAAGTACCTATGTACGTAGGAAATGAAATAATATATTCACTTTTACACATTTTACATGAAATGTAAAACATAACTTTCACTTAACCTAAAAGTGAAGTTGAACATTACTATCGCACCATCTAATAAACAAAATATTTTTTGTCACAAAAACTGCACTGAGCTTGCAGTTAATATATTATTATGTACATTGTTTGTCGAAGATTCGGAATTATTTAGTTAACTTAGTTGGATTACTCCATATTTACGCAGTTTTCAAGAAACCCCGAAGCAACACATTTTACGATATTGAATTATTTATATTATTCATTTGCCTTTTTTCTGAATTGAACAATTCCAAATGGAGGACTTCATTGCCTTTGAGGCATTATCAGCTAATTAACTATTAGGCTACAGAAACAGTTACTTTGGTGAAAGATTGTAATGCTATTTTTAATGTTTTAAGGCCATAATTATGATACTCACTATTATATCCTGATAAAATTTCTTCATCAGTGAGCTCCAATCCTAGAGCAGTCAAATCGGTGTCCATGTTCAAAATTGAGTCGCTCATTTCAAGTGCAGTTGGAGATAAAGAGTTCACATCCAAGTCAATCGTGGAAAGCGTGTTCGGGTTATCAGTGTTCATAGCCAGGTCAGTAGGTAAATGCAGGTTCGGGGTCAGAAAATCGACAGCCAGGTCAAAAGAGAATCACAATACACATGACACACAAGATCACGAAACAAAGATGCGCAATAGTCAAAGGACGAACCAATACTAATCTATATACCTGTACTAAGCCCTAAACCACGAATTGAGTCACTTTTAATGCTATCGGTATTCCGACTTTTAAAACTTTCAAATGAATGGACGTCGTCATCAAAGTCGCCGCCATCCATTGACGCCATTGTCTTTATACATGCCAGATGTCAACTTAGACTAGTACCGAAATCGTTTGGTTATGCCGATAAAAACTTTTACGTGTGAATCTCATCTATCTGTTGAAAGGGGCATCGTCATTAGAAGTAGCCGCCATCCATTGTTTCCATTGTCTTGGCTCATTCAGGTACCAGTTGTCAACTTTAACTGTCTACATCGGAAGGTTAAACTGATAAGGATCTTTTGTGTAAATTCCATTTATTCGCCATTGAAGTCACCGCAATTTTCTATCTTTAAATTTACGCCGTCAACAAAGTCACCACCATCCATTGTATCTATTTTGTTTTCATACAGATAAGGACATTTGGGTGTGTTTATCGACTGAAGCATACATCTATATTTGCATCGTCAAACAAATGCAATTACATCGGTATTTTTATTTATTGCATTTTTTCTAACCCGGTCCTTTTCACTGTACCTACCTACCTAACCGTGTGTATATTAGTAAATAATGTACGCTGAAAAAGTATCCGTTTTTCCAAGTATAAAAACTTTAATTGAAGTATTTTTATAGTACCTGTACGTGTACATGTACTTACCTACATCTAAATAATGCACTAGATCTGTCTGTTCACTAAAACTCAAAAACCATCAAACATTTGTATACATTATTACGCATACTCCTTATATTATTTACGAACTTAAATATTTCGGTATAACATGTAATTTCGCTGGTTAGAAACTAATGCTGCATACCGCCATCCATTACCCCTGTAAAGTCGTTATAATCTTACAAAGAATATAAACACCATTTTGAACCACGCCAAAATAAACCGTACATGCGCGGGCTAAGGTCCATATTAAATATGTATATTTTTTTGAGTTTCGTTATTCTAGTAGAGCTCAAAATGCAACACGCTTCGCCCACTGAATCCAACACGTTGGCGTGATTCTCAAAAGTACCGTAAATAATAATATTTTGTCTGGAAATGGTAATATTGCATTTTAATATTTATTTACATTTCATTACAGTTGTTAGATAATGAAAAAATACTTACGAAAACCTGAATTCTGAATTTTTTATTTAGCGTTTATAAAAAGTAGAATACAGGAATAATATACTATACATATGTATAAGGTATTTTAGCCTCATGTTTTAACTATGTCAAATGGGCAATATTAAGTCCATAAGTTTAAAAACCGGCCAAGTGCGAGTCGGACTCGCGCGCGTAGGGTTCCGTACCATTATCAATTTATTATTTAAAAAATACAGTTAAATCAACCTACCTCAAAAACTATATGAGATAATTTAATCAAACCAAAAATCGTTGATAGAGTTTATTAATGTGCTTAACATATATTTTTTTAGAATTTTATATCGCGTAGTTTAAAAAATAGAGGGGGGGGGGACACATTTTTCAGACTTTGAGAGCTGGTATCTCGAAAACGATTTGCTTAAATAAAGATAAGATTTATAAACCTTCATATCATTTTCAAAGACGTTTCTAATAATACCCCACACGCTTATATACAACTAAATTTTTTTTTCTATCCCTCAGTTATATGTATGGAAGGCCCCCACCCCAATGGTTTTTTTTACAATTTAGTATTATAATCCTGTAGCGGTTCATACAACACATATCCTTACCAAATTTCGTTACTGTAGCATTCATAGTTTCCGAGTAAATCAGCTGTGACAGACGGACAGACGGACAGACGGACATGACGAATCTATAAGGGTTCCGTTTTGCCATTTTGGCTACGGAACCCTAAAAATGATGGAGATATACGACTAAACAAAATAACGCAACACGTGCGTGATCAGTGGCTAAGCGGCGTTGCAAAATCACGCATACGCTGCGTGATTAGCGCTGAATGGGTTAAACGACAGAGAAAAATCCTCGAAATTTACTAATTTCGATTTTCGCGGTAGTATAGGTCTGTGGCCTTTAGCCTTTTTATAGGATTCTTCTCTGTCGCTCCAACGAAGGCGTCATTAGAGTGAGAAAGACAAATCCTCGAAATTTGCCGATTTCAAAGTTCGCGGTAGGGCCGCAGCGCAGGGCTCCCGCGATCCAAAATCTATTATAATATGTTGCCTCTCTGTTGTACTTGTCAGTTCTAATGTAAGTGGGACAGGGAGGCAATATATCGATCTTGTTTCGCGGTAGTCCCTCAGATTCTTTTCTTGCCGCTATTCAAAACTTTCCACCACGTAGATTATGCTATTGGCTACATTCAAACGTAGGCTTCGACCCATGCATGGCCACACAGAGAGAGCCTCCTTGGAAATCCGTGGCTTAAAGGTCTTGAAACCAGGCCATAAAATAAAATAAAAAAACTTGGAAATCCGTGACATTTTTTTATTAACCGTAAAGTCCGTGAAACAGCCAGTGCTGAGTGCGCCAGGCTTCACGTCAACTCCTCGAGTGACCGTTACCCCCTATTCCATATATCCCTACTGCGATATCCCCCCTAGTGGGGACATGTGGAATACGTTTCCATTTATTTCTACCGGTAGGGATATTTTTCCATCTAGTTCTACTATTTCATACAAAATGGATATTTTTCCACATATCCCCACCATTTCCACCCTAGTGGGGATAGTTGGAATTGTTTCCATTTATCCTTACTGTTTTCACCCCCGTGGCGATAAGTGGAATCATGTTTACGTATCTCCACTAATTTGCTCCCCAGTAGAGATATATGGATTTTTTTCCATTGATCCCTGCAAGATCGTTTTTTGGTAGGGATGGATGGAAAATATTCCTTAATTCTCTACTCGATTGTTTTTTAGTGGGGATAGATGGAAAGTATTCCTTACATCTCTACCCGATTACTGTATGGTAGGGAAAGATGGAAAGTATTCTTTACATCCCCTACCCGGTCGTTTTTTTGTAGGGATAGATGGAATGTATTCGTTACATCCCTCCCCGATTGTTTTTTTTAGTAAGGATAGATGGAAAGTATTCCTTACATCTCTACCCAATGGTTTTTTTGGTAGGGATAGATGGATAATATTCTGCACGTCTCTACCGGATTGTGTTATATTAAGTGATAATTGGAAAGTTTTTCCTGGCGCAGGTAATCAAAAACAGTGACATGCTCTCACTTCGCATTTTATTCGCTTAGTTCAATGAAAACGGTTGTATGATATCGCCTTTTGGCTATTTTTTCGACCTTTGTTTCAATGAATTTTCACTACTGATAACGGGTCTGGTTTCCAACATACTCATTTAAGGTAATTGAATCCATTTGTTGGTATGCAACTAGGCTCGAAGAACAACTGACTTTCAAGTACCTTTCCGTCTAAAAACGCCTCCATTATTTAGAACGGAAAGATTTCTAGAACATATCATTTTAAACGCTAAGTCCGTTGCTAGCTCTAATATCTAAAGTTACAACAGTAACGTTATAACATTTGTACAAAACTAAAGTCTTTACTATAGCTAAAACTACCTGATCAGTGTTTTTTTTGCTATGTTTCTTTTATTGCATTTCATTCAATATTTTTATTTTTATCTTCAGGCACTGGCAGGCACCGCAAATGCTTCTTTCAAATACAAAACTTCATCTTCCACTGCCTTATGAAATTGTCAATTACAAATATTTTTTTTTTTGCTGTAACGTGCCGAAATAAATAATCATAATACAACGGAGTCGCGGAAACGCACTGCTTCACGATGGTTATCAATTACCGTGGTTTAATACAATAAAATGGTTTGATTTTATTTTGTTTTCATTTGCGCGTACATTTTGGTCTAACGAGCACTTGTTCGTACTACTTTTAATTTTTTAGTATGCAAACATTTTCCGGCTAAGCGAAAGCTTGTTTTAATCCTGGTAAGGGTTGCAGAGTACTAATCCGCCAATCTCTTCTGTTTTATAGTCAATGCTGTTGGAAGATGTTCCATAATGATCATTATATATTTACCCACCAAACAGCAAGGAAGTAGCCTTTAGTGGAAGAAGTTCCATACATCCCCACCAAACTCAAAGGAAGTAGGGCTTAGTGGAAGAAGTTCCATGCATCCCCACCAAACAGAAAGGAAGTAGGGTTTAGTGGAAGAAGTTCCATATATCCCCACCAAACAGAAACTAAGTAGGGTTTAGTGGAATAAATTCCATACATCCCCACCAAACAGCAAGTGAGTAGAGCCAAATGGAAAATAATCCATGTATCGCTACTAGGGGGGAAATTAGTAGGGATATATATAATAAAATCCACCTATACCCCCCAAGGGATCAAAAAGTATAGATAAACGGAAAAAATTACACTTATCCCTACCAGGGGGGAAAGCAGTTGGGATGATTGGAGTATATTCCACCTGGCCCTACCATTAATAAATAGGAGGGATAGATGGACGACTCAATTCCATGTATCCCTACCGGTAGAAATAAATGGAAACGTATTCCACATGTCCCCACTAGGGGGGATATCGCAGTAGGGATACATGGAATAGGCGACCGTTACGAAGATGTGCCAGCCATGTTAGATTGTAGGTGGCGCTAGTAGTACGAACTCATATGGTTTAATCTGTGGTTTACCAATTTTTTTGTTTTAACATTTTGGTAATTTATAATGTTTTTTTTATATTTAAAATCAAAAGAATACCTATCGTATTATTGCAGGGTGAGTTTGCTTAAAATTAGATGAGACTTTTCGAAGATGTTTTAAACGCTTCATTTCCAAAAGTACGTTTGTTAGTTGTTCCTACTGTTCTTAAAGCAGTAACAAAACGTTCGTTTGTAGCCACCGTTTGAGTTTTTCTTCCGCTGTGTCTGCTGTTTGATTTTAGAATTAAACACTTATTTTAAATAACTTATCGATTTGCTGAGTAGTAAAAAATTCTAAATACAATTTGCTTCAACGCTGGTTTTCACCGAATCCCCGAGGTGAGATTGGGTTTCTTATAGCAAAACCATCATAGTTGTTTTTCTTAGAATAGTATCAACTGACAATGTAAATTTCAGTTTTCGTGATTTACCTGTACTCTCTATTAATGTAATCTCATTACCTAGTTATAAGACGTGCATATCGGGATCGTTGTCCTCCTTTTTTTCTCCACATTGATTTTTTATTTCAGGTTATTATCGACCTGTCAAGAAGACATTTTTCGTCAAGCTGTTCACGCAAAATTCGCAAAATAGGAGACGAAAACCCTTTTAAGTTTTCAAATTTCATATCAAATCTGCCACCAATAGTAAGTTATTTTATTTTTTATCATAACATTGGAATCCTAGTAGGCTCGTTTGCTCATTATGTAGTCTTAAGATGGATAAATTCTCGTACCTACGTACATTTTATATTTTGCTTGGAAGGTATTTATGGTGTAAATAACGTTGAAAATCGTTGAGGTCGGCATGAATTATCGTTTCGTAGTAAGTTTACTAGATAGTTATTACAACTGAGATCACCTCATATTGAATATAACCTATAAACTCAGTATGAATATCAGCTGAATATCTGACAGATTCAATAATGTTGGTGTTTTATAAAACCCTTTAGTACTATTGGTTTTATAGTAGTTTAATGCTCTAGTGTTTATTCTGTATTCACATATTCCTTAATTCAATGTAAGTTGGGGATAATCAGAATAGTCTATTGTTATATTTGTATTGAAACTTCAGTGATTGGAATGTGTGAAGTACCATAGATTTCAAGGCCCAATACCAAGATTAATGGTGTTTTAAATCCGTTTGAAGATTAGATGCTTCTAATATTAGACAAATATCATATTTTTGGTCAACAATCATTTGCTAAATAATAATTAATCAATTCATCACTTTATTCCTAATTCTTAGTATTGCATGACTAGACAAATTCTATTTTTTAATAGTTATTTTATCAGTGCACTGAATTATAATCATATTTAGTATGTGAATGATGTTATTGGCAACCTTGCAGAAATCTTGTATTATCCTCCTGCCGCCCAATAAACAAGACAATAAAATTTGCCAGTGAATTTTGAATGAATAGTGTAGGAAATAAAATATTTCATAATGAAATATGTTGCAAAAGGATAACTCATTTCAAATGTAAGCAGCTTAGTAAAAACATCCCACATTGTCGCTTGCTATATGGGCACTTGAACATTTTAAATTTTAGGTAAAGGCTTGTCCATTAATCACGTCATACTATATAGGGGGAGTGGGGGTCAAGAAAAATCACCAATTATCACCATAGGGGAGGGGGGGTCATCGGACAAATCATGTGTAATTTTTGTTACTCTGTCAAATCCTGAACGGAGTTGTAAAACTTCGCAGATATTTACCTCGTAGTTGGCATAAAAGTTTTTCCCATAATGTGTGCTTAATATAGTACGTAAATTTAAGTGTTATTAAAAGGACTACTTAAGTTGGCAATAAATTACACATCATATTGGCTAGGGAGGGGGGGGTATCCTGAAAATATCACCATGGGGGGTGGGGTGCCTAAAATAGGCCAATATTGTATGACGTGATTAATGGACAAGCCCTAAGCTAATTCTGTCTTGTAAGCAACAACTGAAACTTCTGCAATGTGAGCAGGAACATTCTGCAGACATGCTTTGCCCATTCCCTCTCGAATTTTGCGGTTATGCTTTACATCACACCATCAGCTCACTGTATTGTGTTTAGACAATGTGTTCATATGAATATCAATCATCAGTAGAATAAAAAAAAGTAAACAAACCTAAAAAATTACATTATTCCATAATCAGTTAATCACACACTTTTAGAACATAATCTTGGTATCATTACAAACTTAAAATCGTAAACCTTGATTCACATAAAAATATATCTGCAAATGATCTGAGAACTAAAATAATTGATGCATCAAAACAAGTCCTACAGTTAAAGTGGAGATAGGCTGGCCATTTGTGCAAATATCTGGATGGAAGATGGACTTTAAAAGCAACAGAATGAACAGGTTGGATGACTTACTACAAATTGTTGACAAAAACTGGATGGAAACTGCAAAGAAGAGAGGCAAATGGAAAGGTGGAAAGGCTTTTACCCCACAGGGATCAATGCATTTAAAGAGAGAAAACCTTGTCAAAACTGTAAACAATTAAATTAATGCATTGAGCAAATAAAATGAATAAATAAATATCTTAGGACATCTTACACAAATCGTCTTAGTCCAACGGTAAGCTCAATTAAGGCTTGTGATGTGTGCACCAAGCGATGATACATAGATACATGTAGGTAAGGTGCATTCATCCTTACTTGTCTTATCATGTAAACAAACACTTTTTGAAAACATTATCACAATTTTCTCTGCAATTACACATTAATCGTCACGTCAAATGTTGTTGCATACTTAATTAAACTCGCAAAGTATTATAATCACTCAAAAAAGCACTGAAAAATATCATTTCTGTAAAGATTTTCGTCAATAAATGCTGTTACGGTCGGATAACTTTAAAAACATCTGACATTGATGTGACAATGCGATGTCTAGATTGTCTATGTACCATAATGTTGGCATGTCAATATATCGATATTAATACTTAAAGTACAACTCGAGGAAAATGCAATTAAAATAAATTGCAGTAATTTACCAAAATTTATTAGGGTTTCGTAGCAAAAATGGCAACAACAGAACCCATACTTATAGTTTCGCTATGTCCGTCTTTCCGCAGCATACTTAGCTCAGTGGCCGTTAATACTATAAATCTGAAATTTGGTACAGGTATACATATTGATCATGCCAACAAAGTGATATAATAAAAAGTAAAAAAAAAAAATTTTTCGGGTACCTACCTCCCCCCAATTGGTGATGTCGGGTGATTTTTTTATTTGTTGTAATCGTATAGTGTGGGGTATCATTGAATAGGTCTCTTAAAAAGAAAAAGGGGCTTTTAAGAAAGTTTTTTTCTAAAGTCAATGTTTTCGGAGATAATCGCTCCAGATGAAAAAAAAATTGTCCCCCCCTCTAACTTTTGATCCAAAGGTCCAAAAAAAATCATGAATAGCGGGCTGGCATAAAACTATTTCGAACATAATCGGCCCAGCCGTTTTTGAATAACTACGAAACCCTACACTGAGCATGGCCCGACATGCTCTTGGCCGGTTTTTGTAATTGATTTCAATATTTATTTTATTCAAAGACTGGCAGTGCTTAGTTGTCTATTGAATATTGAATAAAATCTTCACGTCAAACGTCATTCGTTTCGCTATTTCGCTTCACGTTGTTCGTTACGGGTGCACTTCATGTGATTTTTCTCATGACTAGTGGCGCCTTCGTTGGAGCGACAGAGAAAAATCCTCGAAATTTAACCATAGTTTTTGATATAATCTTATACGAATTAATTCTCTTCCTGACAGACGATGTAAAATCGATAATCCTCTATTTACGTACCTAAGCAGTGAAATTATCGCTGACATTTCATTATATCGACATTTCTAATCACTAGTGATTGTCTTTTGATCATCGTTGACGTTTTGTTTGTTTTACTTGGTCTGTGGTTTGTTTACATGATAAGACAAGTAAGAATGAATACACTGTACTTAAATACACTGACAGCTAAAGAGTGAGTACTCTTAAATTGTCGCTAACATAATTCAGTTTTTTTTCCTAGACTCTCGACGTTTTTGATAAAACTTAAATTACATTCATAATTTAGAACTTACTGGCATGTTTTATTCTTAAAAATAAACAGTCACTAGCTTTTATCTTTCAAGATATCTTCAAAGAAAAAAAGTTTTCGAGATTTTATTTTGCGAAAATTTACTATGAATACCTTATATCTACTTTGGAACTTGCAATATCGTGCAATACAACTCGGAGAACAGTACAAAGGACCATAAAAAAGCTAAAAGAAGGTAAAACTACTAAAAGAAAGCAGCGAGAGGGTTATCCGATAAGAAAACGGAATAAAAAATTAGAATTAAAAGTGTGTTAACTGTTTGATCACAAGCCGGGTATTTCGTCCCGAAAAGTGTTCAAAAAAATTGGAACAAGCCAAAGTGATGTCCAAACAATTTAAAATAAACTGGGGAATTGTTACTTATAAATAACAAAAAGCCCGGAAGAGAACGGTTTCTCAATATAATCGAGTAATCCGACGTTCTAGACTACTGTACGCCTTGTTGGTTCAAAATACAGGTGTACTTAATTATTGATGACGAAACGTATCTAAAGGCTGATTTTAAATCAATACCAGGTAATCAATACTCTTCTTCCGGCGACCACCAGAGTCTGTCTGAATCAGAAAAAGTAATTCCAGTCGAAAAATTTGCCAAAAAGTTCCTCGTGTGGCAGGCAATTTGCTAGAGCGGCATGAGAAGTTTGCCTTTTGTAACCACTAGCACAATTAACACTGATATTTATATATCCGAATGCCTAAAGAAGAAGTTGTTGCCACTTATTCGAAAGCATAATTGCTCGACATAATTTTGGCCAGAATTGGCAAGTTGTCACTATTCATCTAGAGCTAAGGAGTGGTATAATAGGAATGCTGCCAATGTTGTACTAAAGGAAAGAGATCCGCCAAATTGCCCAGAATTGCGGCTGATAGAAAAATATTGGGCAAATATAAAAACAAAATTGCTGGAAACATCCCAATCGGCCACAACATTGCCTGATTAATGAAAAAAGTGGATAAAATGTACGAAACTTATCACAAATTATTCCATGCAAAATTCTATGCGTCAGGTCAAGAGGAAAGTTCGAGAATTTTGTCGTCGTGCCTTAGACAAGGAATAAAATTGTTATAGCTGGTCTATTTTGTCGTAAACATTCAAATAATAAACATTTTTGGGTATCCTTGTATAATATTTTACTGTATTAACCTTTATTCAACTTGCGACAGTTTAAAAGTGTTCAGTCTTTATGACCAAGGAACAAATATTTGTGATAAATAAATAATACACAAATAATGCCCTCGCCGTGATTCGAACATTCGTTTGTAACAACAATTAAGCACTACATTTCAATAAAAACTCGGGTTTGGTGTTTGTATGCGATGTTACAGTATAAAAACTCGGTCAAGTTTAAATTCTTAAAGATATCATACTTAATTATCATTACTAACCATAGGGAGAAACTAGCAAAATGTCAGAGGGGTATGGAAAGGAGCATGATAGGTTTAAAACGAATGGACAAAGTCAGAAGTATAGACAAAGGTAACAGACATCCTATCCCATATAGATCAGTTGAAATGGAGATGGTCTGGACATATGCTTAGCGGACAAAAGGAGAAATAGAGCAAGCAGGTGACAGTTACCCAAGGGATGGTTCATGGAAATAGGAGGCCTTTGCTATTAGGCACACCGAAATAAGAGACATCTTGTAATCTTGTTATAATGTAGTATTCGGAAATAAAGGCTTATTATTATTATAACCTGATGTGCCTCACACTAATCCTCCTGTGTCCTTCTCACACTAATGTACGTTCCGCAGGGTGGTAGAGGGATGCCGCGCTGCAGCAAGCGCACGCGCAGCGGCGCGGTGACGGGTGACGTGGGCGTGGCCGGCGCCACCGCGCTGGACTCGCAGCACAAACGGTCCCGCAACACCAGGTCAGTACTACATATAATGTTCCGCAGGGTGGTAGAGGGATGCCGCGCTGCAAGCGCACGCAGCGGCGCGGTGACGGGCGACGTGGGCGTGGCCGGCGCCACCGCGCTGGACTCGCAGCACAAGCGCTCCCGCAACACCAGGTCAGTACTACATATAATGTTCCGCAGGGTGGTAGAGGGATGCCGCGCTGCAGCAAGCGCACGCAGCGGCGCGGTGACGGGCGACGTGGGCGTGGCACAAGCGCTCCCGCAACACCAGGTCAGTACTACATATAGTGTTCCGCAGGGTGGTAGAGGGATGCCGCGCTGCAGCAAGCGCACGCAGCGGCGCGGTGACGGGCGACGTGGGCGTGGCACAAGCGCTCCCGCAACACCAGGTCAGTACTACATATAATGTTCCGCAGGGTGGTAGAGGGATGCCGCGCTGCAAGCGCACGCAGCGGCGCGGTGACGGGCGACGTGGGCGTGGCACAAGCGCTCCCGCAACACCAGGTCAGTACTACATATAATGTTCCGCAGGGTGGTAGAGGGATGCCGCGCTGCAACCGCACGCAGCGGCGCGGTGACGGGCGACGTGGGCGTGGCACAAGCGCTCCCGCAACACCAGGTCAGTACTACATATAATGTTCCGCAGGGTGGTAGAGGGATGCCGCGCTGCAGCAAGCGGTCCCGCAACACCAGGTCAGTACTACATATAACGTTCCGCAGGGTGGTAGAGGGATGCCGCGCTGCAGCAAGCGCACGCAGCGGCGCGGTGACGGGCGACGTGGGCGTGGCACAAGCGCTCCCGCAACACCAGGTCAGTACTACATATAATGTTCCGCAGGGTGGTAGAGGGATGCCGCGCTGCAAGCGCACGCAGCGGCGCAGTGACGGGCGACGTGGGCGTGGCCGGCACCGCGCTGGACTCGCAGCACAAGCGCTGTCGCAACACCAGGTCAGTACAATACCCACTATCAGATATCTGCAGACTAGGGTGTTTCACTTTTGTATGGGCAAAAAGAATTGTGATATTTTCCCTGACTTTGCTCACGCCCTAAGTTTCTCTGATACAAAAATGATATATATAAAATTTTATTGAGATTGGACAACGTTTAAAGGTTGCACACTTTTGAAAGTGGAGCCAAAGCCCCATACATTACGAAAAAAATTACTTAAATGGGGCTTTGGCTTTACTAGGGCGTGAGCAAAGTCAGAGAAAATATCACAATTTTCAAAAATGAACCACCCTACTGCAGACTTACGTAAGAGAGTGAAAAATGATCTCGAAATTTCAGTGAAAAATTATTTCAACTTAGGTAAATCGGATTTCACCAGGCAACCCTCAACATGTTTATGAGCAAACTGATCATGCACTCTAACACCATGACAGAAGGGGCCTGCTCAGGTTATTTGTGAGCACCCTGGTCGTTTAGCAGGCCTACCCAAAAGACCCCATTCCGCAATTGTATACGAGAAGCGATAACAGGCGCGGATCCAGGATTTCGTTCAGGGAGGGCCATTGATCTACGATATGATAGTATTTTATACTGGAATCTATTTTTTCAATTGTTAAAATATCACCTAGGCATACCTAGATCCAGTTTCAACGGGGGCAAGTGCCAATGTGACCATTATAATGTATGGAAAGGTCACGTGACTTTTCGTACGAATCTGTAGGCCTACTTTCCACGAGGCGTAGCTGCATAGACGCGGCACGGCGATGCGTGCAGCTTCTGTGCAGCCTGGCGTACTGACGTTGTCCACGAAGCGTAGCGTACGCGTATCGTAGCCTGCATTTTCTTTCAATTCTTTCATTCGTAACGATGTCGTCCAGTGATCAAGTCGTTATTTTGGCCTATTCTTATCTTCGAAGGCGGCGACTACGCCGTTTATATTGGGTACATCCATATATAGAAAGAAACATACATTGTAGACTATTTGTAGCTGCAAGAGAACTATCAGGGTATTATTATAGAGACACGGATATTTTTCCACTATCTGCACAAACTTTGCAGCCGTTCCCGCCATTTTTCTTACAAATATTTAACGTGTTGTTCCTTGCGATGCAGCCCGGCGTATGACACGCGGTACGCCCGGCGGCATGAAGCTTGCATGCAGCGTCGCTGACGCGACGTTGCCGCTCCGTGGACGGAGTTGGGCGGGTTTGTATGTAAGCTGCACGCAAGCGTACACCAAGCGTACAATGACGAATACGCGTCTATGCAGCTACGCTTCCGTGGACAGTAGGCCTTACTCTCATACAAATGTATTACTTATCGCATATCATAACGATTGCAGAATGGCGTCTCGTTTAGGCCTGCTGATTGACCAAGGTGCTCTCAAATAATCTGCGACGGCCTCTTTTGTTATGGTGATAGAGTGCATAATTCAGTTTGCTCATAAACATTTCATGTTTTTGGACAGCCTGACTGTTCCAATATACACGGTGCCCATGAGGAGGGGGAAAAAAATCAACAGCGGATTTCTGACCAAATTTGAAGCTAAAAATTTCATGTGAAGTTTTCTGGATTGAGTCATTTTAAGAGAAAATTATAATTTTTTCCTAGAACCGTTTTAGCCCATTATGCTATGATAAACGCATTTTAGGAAACGATTTTGTTACCATGTTGTCTTAGTCCTGTCACACTTAACTGACAGACATGAAATGAACAAACAAAATCTTCAATTACCTAGCAAAACCAAAAAAACTTTTAAAGTGCATTTTTCGCAATAGTTTCATAAAATCCTTTTTTTGTGTATTTATTCAAATAATAAAAAAAAAACAAAAAAAATTTTTTTTTTGCAGTTTTCTCCAAAACTCACATAACATTTTTTGCTTCTTTTAAGTCTCAGGAATATGCTGTTAAAATGTTTCCCTTTCCTCACGGGCACCTTGTATAATATTATCTGCGGACTGTATAGTATTGTTCAAGTCATTCATATGGCGAATCGAATATAATGCTTAACTACAAAATTCAAGTCAAAATTTCTTTTCAACTAATTTGTTACGGATTCATAAATTTCTTTTTACAATTTATTCAACTATAATTTCAGTTCAATTTGCCAGTAACTTGTTTATTATTAAATTTATTAGTGCTAGTTAAATGACTGTGTAATATGGACCTGATCTTGTGTATAGGCCTCTTAATTTTCTGCTTGTTCTTTTCAATTAGTCATTGATTTCAAACAGCTCAGACAAATACTAAGCTCACTCATGCCCATGTATGCCCATGTAATATTATATTCATCTTATAAATACATTCAGTGAATACCCTGAAATTGTCAATTGAATTATTTAAATTATTTGTTTCAGTTCACGACGACATTCCAAAGCAGAAGACTCCAGTTTCAGTGCAAAGAAATGTTTAGCATGGTTCAAAGAATACACCACAGTTTCAGAGCCAGATGTATTAGGTGAGTTACCGTTTATTACACTGAGTTGTGACGGCAGTAAGAATACGTATGCCACCCCGACTCTTCCCGTGGGTGTCATAAGAGTCGACTAAGGGATTGAAGTGACACTGGAAACTCACTATTTGTAGACACAAGATTGATGTTGGACAGCAGCGTCATTGTAATGGATACACTACTGCTAACCTGCTTGCACAGCGTGCTAATTATGGGTATTATAATCAAAGGCCAAACGTCCAGAGCAAAAATGCACTTTTCACTAGTGCTTAATTAAATATTGACTTTTCTATCAACACAACAAATCCAAAATTAAATCCTAAAACAGAACTTGAATCTCGTTCAAAAGTTGAAAGGTTTACTTTCAAGATTACTTTTACATCCTCAAGGCGAAGTTGTTCACAATTCATATCAAAATTTGTTGAATAAACAAGTTGGTGTTTCAATTTCTATTCTTTTATCTGGAAAGGAAGAAGAAGTAGAAGAACTACTAGGAAAAGATAATAAGTTAGATCAATGAATAATGTTGGTATGGATGTTGATAGAATAGTTGATATTGAATTAGTAAGCGTGCGTTAAATGTGCATTTTTCCTCCCGCCGTTCGGGCTTTGATTATAATTATTACGAAGACCTTACAACAGATTCTAAAATCTGATAAATAATAGTAGATTAGATGCCAAGGCCGTTTAAGTGGGAAATGTCTCGGATGACGTGTAATTGTAGGCCGAGGTGAAACCGAGGCCGACAAACATGTGATCCGAGGCTTTCCTATTTAACGGCCGAGGTGTGTATACTATTTTTCTGCTCAACGGAGCCGGCAGGCGGCAACTTAGTTTAGCTCAGCGTCCGGCAAAGTGCTGTTTGCCGGCCGGAGGGCAGAAATAATTAATTTTATGCTTACCATTTCTAATTGTTACCAGGTCCCGAAGGAATGGAGAAATTCTGCGAAGACATAGGTGTCGACCCGGAGAATGTAGTTATGCTGGTAATTGCATACAAGATGGGTGCCAAACAAATGGGCTACTTCACACAAGAGGAGTGGCTTAAAGGTATGATTTTTAGGGTTCCATAGTAACCTAGGAACCCTTATTATTTCGCCATGTCCGTCTGTCTGTCCGCTGCATAGCTCAGTGGGCGTTATTACTAGAAATGTGTAATTTGGGATGGATATACAACTATACATATTGATCATGACACAGTGGTAGAAGAAAATATAGGCATGTTTTTTTTTCGGTTACTTAACCTAGTATACCACTAATTGGAGTTCGAGGTCAAAGAAACTACGAAAATATTGCCACAACAATAAAAGGTAAGACATTACATGGGTCCGAAAAATATGAAAAAATCATGAATAGTGGGCTTATAGGATACTTTAAAATAAAACTATTTCGAACATAACCGCCCCAGCCGTTTTTGAATAACTACGAAACCCCAGACTAAGCAGGGCCGACATGCTGACATGTTCCAGAGATAATTAACCTTTTTTCGCAATAAGTTTTTCGACGTATTTCGTCATAAAACTTATTTTTGATTACAATGCTACCACTATGTGTTCTAATATTACCACACCTTTTATTTTATTTAAAAGGTACATAAAACAGACAGTAATCCATTTGACCAACAAATACATACAATTAGACACTTAAAGCCAGATTACAGTCCAAAAGAATATGTACACAACATGGCTATGATATGAGTTTTTAGAAAACATATACACTTATATATGCTTATATGCACATATATGCATTACATAGAGATATCTACATATATATACATACAAACAAAGACAAAGACTACAAAATTATTTTTTGGTACTTAAAAACAAAATTAAAGTTAGTTACAATTATTATTATATTGACTGACAATCAAAAAATAAGAATAGACTTTACGAAAAAACTTGTCCCTAAAAAAATCATTTAAAAAAATAATTTTAACAAATTTTTGTTATGATAAAAAAGTATTCGAAATGTTAAAAAGTATTCAAAAAGTCTAAAAAAAAACCAAAAACATTTTTTTTTTGTGGAATTCGACATTAGGTCTCATAATATTTTTTGTCTATTTTGATGTCTAGAATGCATAGTTAAAATCTTTCTCAATGCTCGCGAGCACGGTGTATAAACGTTCCTTAGTTTAAAGCAAGTTTGATCTGTGTGAGATGGACCCTGAATATTGATTATTATATATTTTGTTTCAGGTTTAACAGAACTGCAATGTGACAGTGTTCATAAGCTGCAGATGAAACTCGACTACCTCAAGAGCTTACTCAACGACCCCTACATATTTAAGGCTGTGTACAGATATTCTTATGATTTTGCTAGGGTGAGTCCTATTACAACATTTTTCTACTCCCGTACTTTTATTTGTCATTTACAGAGTCGTGAACATACCTTTATGCCCCTATCTTACAGATGTGAAGATAAGTCAATATTGTCTATTCCCTATAAACGCATTCGCAGTGCGTTTTTGGATTTTAAGACACCTCGTGTATACAAGACTTAATGAAATACATGGCTGCCAACCTAATTTTAAATGTCATTTCTGATGAATCGTAAACCATAGAGGAGCTTTCTTTTTTTAATTTTAACGTCTCCCGCCCGACCTTGATGATTAATAAAATTGTGTTTGACTAAGAATATTTCTCAAATTTACTATTTTATTGTTTAACTGAGACAAAAAATGCTCGTGGCGTTTTTAGTAACAATTTTCGGCTTCGCCTCAAATTTTTACCCACGCCACTGACCTTTTTTGACCTCTCTTAAACAAGGGTTGCATAAAATACTATTATATTATTAAGACTCAGGCTTATTACAGTATTTAAGACTCCCAAGACCGTGGCTTTTCCAATTTTATAGAATTTGAATTGATACACCTAACTGGTGTTTTAAAGTACAAAATAGCTACCATGGTCCTAACAATACGAAAACCATAGATGTCACTATTGTCACTATGACCGAACTGCCTTTTAAACGAACATACTTTTTAAAATAAGCTTAAGATTATTGCGGATAAAGTCATTGCGTATTTTAAAGTTATTTCAATTAGAATTACTTGAAATAAATATGTTTTGTTATTTAACACTAATTACGACGTCATGTATAAAATCTTCGACCTTTGACGTAATGCAATTACGTAATGACAACTGATGAAGAAGATAATTATGCAAAAAGTTGCAATGCTCCCTGTTTTGCATATATTTTAATTTGAATATAAAATCACTTCTGCAAAGTTGATTACTGAGCATTACCATATATCGCTACCCCAATATTACACGGTTCTATGTAACATTTTCGGAATAATTAAATCTGGACTAAGTGTCAGTGTGACAATGTTCAAATTTCAAGTGGACAAAATGACAACATAGAACTTTGTAATATTGGGGCAGCGATATGTGCGGGGTCTCAGGGTGCGTTGGTAAAGTCGGTATTTTTCTTTCGTATATGACAAGTAGTTCAAAAGAGCCTGTTAATATCCAGGACAAAGAGCAGCGTTCACTAGACACGGCGACCGCTCGGGCGCTGCTCGGCGTCCTGCTGCCGCGCTGGGCGCTGCGCCCGCTGCTCGGAGACTTCCTGCAGCGCGAGGGCGCCGCGCGACGGTACCGCGTCGTCAACCGCGACCAGTGGTGCAACATCCTCGAGTTCAGCCGCACTGTCGACACACAGCTGCAGCATTATGATGCCGACGGCGCATGTGAGTCACTTGTGGGCCCGGCCGTCTCATATATAGGACAAGGAGCAGCGTTCACTAGACACGGCGACTTCCTGCAGCGCGAGGGCGCCGCGCGACGGTACCGCGTCGTCAACCGCGACCAGTGGTGCAACATCCTCGAGTTCAGCCGCACTGTCGACACACAGCTGCAGCATTATGATGCCGACGGCGCATGTGAGTCACTTGTGGGCCCGGCCGTCTCATATATAGGACAAGGAGCAGCGTTCACTAGACACGGCGACTTCCTGCAGCGCGAGGGCGCCGCGCGACGGTACCGCGTCGTCAACCGCGACCAGTGGTGCAACATCCTCGAGTTCAGCCGCACTGTCGACACACAGCTGCAGCATTATGATGCCGACGGCGCATGTGAGTCACTTGTGGGCCCGGCCGTCTCATATATAGGACAAGGAGCAGCGTTCACTAGACACGGCGACTTCCTGCAGCGCGAGGGCGCCGCGCGACGGTACCGCGTCGTCAACCGCGACCAGTGGTGCAACATCCTCGAGTTCAGCCGCACTGTCGACACACAGCTGCAGCATTATGATGCCGACGGCGCATGTGAGTCACTTGTGGGCCCGGCCGTCTCATATATAGGACAAGGAGCAGCGTTCACTAGACACGGCGACTTCCTGCAGCGCGAGGGCGCCGCGCGACGGTACCGCGTCGTCAACCGCGACCAGTGGTGCAACATCCTCGAGTTCAGCCGCACTGTCGACACACAGCTGCAGCATTATGATGCCGACGGCGCATGTGAGTCACTTGTGGGCCCGGCCGTCTCATATATAGGACAAGGAGCAGCGTTCACTAGACACGGCGACTTCCTGCAGCGCGAGGGCGCCGCGCGACGGTACCGCGTCGTCAACCGCGACCAGTGGTGCAACATCCTCGAGTTCAGCCGCACTGTCGACACACAGCTGCAGCATTATGATGCCGACGGCGCATGTGAGTCACTTGTGGGCCCGGCCGTCTCATATATAGGACAAGGAGCAGCGTTCACTAGACACGGCGACTTCCTGCAGCGCGAGGGCGCCGCGCGACGGTACCGCGTCGTCAACCGCGACCAGTGGTGCAACATCCTCGAGTTCAGCCGCACTGTCGACACACAGCTGCAGCATTATGATGCCGACGGCGCATGTGAGTCACTTGTGGGCCCGGCCGTCTCATATATAGGACAAGGAGCAGCGTTCACTAGACACGGCGACTTCCTGCAGCGCGAGGGCGCCGCGCGACGGTACCGCGTCGTCAACCGCGACCAGTGGTGCAACATCCTCGAGTTCAGCCGCACTGTCGACACACAGCTGCAGCATTATGATGCCGACGGCGCATGTGAGTCACTTGTGGGCCCGGCCGTCTCATATATAGGACAAGGAGCAGCGTTCACTAGACACGGCGACTTCCTGCAGCGCGAGGGCGCCGCGCGACGGTACCGCGTCGTCAACCGCGACCAGTGGTGCAACATCCTCGAGTTCAGCCGCACTGTCGACACACAGCTGCAGCATTATGATGCCGACGGCGCATGTGAGTCACTTGTGGGCCCGGCCGTCTCATATATAGGACAAGGAGCAGCGTTCACTAGACACGGCGACTTCCTGCAGCGCGAGGGCGCCGCGCGACGGTACCGCGTCGTCAACCGCGACCAGTGGTGCAACATCCTCGAGTTCAGCCGCACTGTCGACACACAGCTGCAGCATTATGATGCCGACGGCGCATGTGAGTCACTTGTGGGCCCGGCCGTCTCATATATAGGACAAGGAGCAGCGTTCACTAGACACGGCGACTTCCTGCAGCGCGAGGGCGCCGCGCGACGGTACCGCGTCGTCAACCGCGACCAGTGGTGCAACATCCTCGAGTTCAGCCGCACTGTCGACACACAGCTGCAGCATTATGATGCCGACGGCGCATGTGAGTCACTTGTGGGCCCGGCCGTCCTATATATAGGACAAAGGGAACCATCTTATTAGTTATACCTTATTTGCTGCCTTTTGTTTTTTATCCACTATCTTCTATCACTTCACCGTAAATAAGTGTCACGAATAAATGTTATTTTATTCTATTCTAATACCGCGTCCAGTGGTGCAACATCCTCGAATTAAGCCGCACTGTCGATACTCAGCTGCAATATTGTGATAGCGAAGGCGCATGTAAGTGCGCATCCGAACGTCCTATATTTAGGACAATATCGTGACCAGTGATGCAACGTTCACGAATTCAGCCGCACTGTCGATACTCAGCTGCAGTATTATGATGCCAACGGCGCATGTAAGTGCCTTATGTATGCGTGCGCGCCCGGGCGTCCTAAATATAGGACAATACCATGCCATAACCTTATTTGTTGTGTTTTTGTTTTTTATCCTCTGTATCCCTGTTTAATTTTATAATTAAGAACTCCAACACTGAATACACATTCAAAATAATAATAATAAAATAATAATAATAATAAAAAGTATTATTTCAGGCAGTACAGAGTCCCATAATTATATACTAGCTTAAATCTAAATTTAAGTACACATCACACAAATATTGGGAAATATAAATAGAATTTCAGAAATATATATTTTATTACTTCCGGTTCTCGTTCTGATGAACAGATAGTCACTGCCTAAAAAAAACACTGTCCGGGCTGCCACCAATAAATATAATAAATGTCAATTTTGTTTCAGGGCCTGTAATGTTGGACGAATTCGTAGAATGGCTCCGCGCGCGTTCCGGTGGCGCGCCCAGCTGAGCACATGAATATCATACACGCTGTAAGTTTGTATGAGAGTCGTTGTGATTGAGTAGTAACTGTGCCGAATTAGACAAGATTATTTTTTCTTTTATTGCAAAAGATTTCACATCTGGAGATACCAATTTGTAGCAACTTAATGATTATTTACGCTTTATGGCTTGTTTTCAAGAAGTTTACATAGTCTTTAAAACGAAACTACGGTCGCTTCCTTTCTTTAAAATTTACACGACATATGTGGAATATATTATTTTGTAAATTCAACTATGTACAATATTTTTGAAAACGACCCTAATATTATTATATACTACCCAACAATATCAAAGTAGACACATGTAACC